>WFIW01000009.1:0-70994 GCA_009756535.1 Metschnikowia sp. UFMG-CM-y6306 | reverse complement strand
TACTTTCCCTTGCGGTACTTTAATCTAAAATTTATTTTTTTTTCTTAGTAGTTGGAAACTACTTTATTCTTACCTCTTGGTAATACTTTAAGATTCTAATGCTTTCACTCACCGTTACTTATATTATCCCTGTTGGTTATTTTACAAGTTACTCAAAAGTTTCATTCCACTTGTTTTTATTTTTTATCATTTTCATGATTATGATTGATTACTTTTTAGTTAATCTTTTTATCATTTATAAATTTTGATTTATAATCCTTAAAATAATATTAATTACATATACCATTTTTCACTATATCACCTAGAAGGAGGTGAGTACCCGACCTCTTTTTACATGCCTGGTGGTGCCGGACGTGTAGCCTTCCACTTGTCTGGCCACAGACTCTCTGCCTGGCGGACATTCTCGCTAAATGCTGCTGTGCTCTCTCCCTGTAATCTCCAATGGTCCCCTAAAGAGCCGGGCACGCCTCTTTCAAAGGCATAGTCTTGGCCGGGGACAGCCAGGCCGGGGACCGGCGGGGACCGTGGCACGTGACCTGAGAAACCCGCGGGTCACGTGACCTGTGGGTGCACGGGTGTGCGGCCTCAAGCCCACCCGCCTCTCTCCCTCCCCCCCCATGCCCTCCGACTCCACCCTCTACATCAACAACATCAACGAGCGGGTCAACCCCAAAAAGCTCCGCTACGTGCTCCACTCTCTCTTTTCCCGCTACGGCAATGTCATTGACGTGTCCTTGTCGCCAACCCTCCGCATGAAGGGCCAGGCGTTTGTCACCTACGAAGACCCCAGCTCGTGTGTGCGGGCGCTTGCCAAGCTCCAAAACAGGCCTATGTTCAAGAAGCCTATTCACATTGGCAGAGCCCGCCAAGAGTCCGACCTGCACCGCCGCCGTGTTGGTGACCAGCATGGCATTGAGGCGAGGAAGAAAGAAAAGGCCGACAGAATGGCGCTGGTGCGGCTGAACCGCTCCAGCGAACAGAAACTCCCCTTCACCAAGGCCCAGGTGCGTGCTTGGCTCGCCCTTCCGCCCAACTCCACCTTGTTGTATCAGAACGTGCCGGAGAGTGGCTTTCTGGACGGTGCATTGGACCGCCAATTTAGCGCCTTTGAGGGCTTCACCAAAGTCAGGCCTCTACCGTTCCGCAACTTGGCGTTTATTGATTTTGCTGACGAGGCCCTGGCCACAAAGTGCTTGGAGAACACCAGGCCCAGTCTTAGTCCGTCCGTGCTCCTAACATATGCCAAAAGGTAGACGCAACGGAGCTCCTCACGTGCGCGGCGTGCAGCTCCCAGGCAATTTATTCCCTTTGGCCAAGGGTAGAAGTAGACGGCTAGTGCTGACATTTACCAATCAAAACCTACCATAGCGCAATTATAGATATACTTATTTCTAAATTATAAAGAGTTAGTAGTCAATGTTGTGTGCCTGCAAAATCTTCTTCAAGCGGTCGAGCTCGCTGGCCAACTCCTCCCGAGACCCAAGCAACTCCTCCACCTTTTGCTCCAACTGCCCCATTCTTTCCATCTTGCGGGCTCGCGACCGCCGCGCAGCCTCGGTGTTGCGTGCTCTCTTCACAGACACTGGGTCCTCGGAATTGGCCTCCACTGGCATCAACGGGCGGCTCCGCTGCTTCTTGCTGTAGCTAACACAGCCCAAGTGGTCAACCGACGACTTTCTCTTCATTGGGCCGCTTGGCTCCGACTTGAGCTCGTCCCTCATCACTGGTGTGGGGAGCATAGTCACTGCAGGCACAAAGGGCTCGGGCTTGGCAGGGGCAGGCACAAAGTCAAAAGACTCCTTAAAGTCATCCCCCAACAAGTCGTCCAAGGCCTCATCGGGCACTCCGGGCGCACCCTCTTCTTCTTCGTGCGTGAACAAAGACACCCAGTCGTCTTTGGAGTTGACCTTCACACCATCGATTGCAAAATCCAACTCGTCAAACATGGGGGTCTCTGTGACGGCCAGATCAAAAGTGTCGAGGTTCAGGGAGAAGACTGATTCCAACACATCTGTGTGAACAGGAATGGGCGAATCGTCCGCGCGGTCGTTGGCCTCGGAGGGCAATTGGCACGACAACTCGTTCATGGTTTCGGGCTTGGCCCCGACAGCGGACCCTGAGCGGGGCTCAGAGTCATAGGAATCAGTGTACATCACAATTTGAGCAGACATATCGAGAGATTCAAATAAGAGGATGGATAAATATAATGAGCGGGATTATTAGGCAACGGGTCGATTATGAGTAGATCGGCAAATAAAGGGACTTATAAACAAAAAGGTTCAAACGTAATGATTGTATGTTAAAACAAGGAGAAACTTGATCGGTGACACACCATGGTGGAGCGGGATTTATAGTAGCATAATGGGGAGCGGACTTTTGGATTCAAAGTTATCAAATGGGATTTGATAAGATACTTCTTTAATTTTTTCTAGGGAGAAAAACTAAACTTAAACTGATAATATTACTTAAGCACACATTGTGGAAAATTTGGGAGGAAATATGGGGAAAAGCAAAAGTAGGGTGGGTTAAGGTGGAGGGAAAAAGTGCGGGCGTGCCCACTATATATATACGCAAGAAAATTTTTTTTGTCCTTCATAGGGCCGATTTCGCAGGGCGTGCGGTGGTGCGCGCACGATGTCCGAGCCACCGCATTAAGCGCATGACTCATTGGGCCTTAGACGGCGCGCGCTTATCACCACGTTTGGTTTTTTTTAGTGTGCGCACGTGACCGCACTCCGCAGGCTACGCTTTCAAGGCCTTTGGACAGGTCCAAGCAACACTATTCAATTCTCTTGTCCATTGTCTTTCCATGTCTCTTGTCCATTGTCTTTTCATGTGCCTGTCTGTCTCACCTGTCGATCTGGGCACTTGCGTTGCAATCTGTCCATTTGTCATCATTCCCTCATTCTGTCTCGTCGCACTGCGAACCCCAAAAAGGCCAATAGCGCAACCAGGAGTCGGCGCTTGCCATTTTGGGATGGAAGTACACAGTTCCGGTAGCGCCAAACATCAGCGCGCACTGCCTTTCCTGTGGGCCTGTCTGGTCTAAAAATGATCCCTGACAATCTCGAAACACTGAATCTCGAAACACTGAATCTCGAAACGCCGGATCTCGAAACGCTGAATCTCGAAACGCGAGTTTGTCAAACGTGCGACCTTTCTGAGACTGCATATGCGCTTTGATCTACATGCATACGCAGAGGACATCTGAGCATGCATACATGAAACGGCTGCAAAAAAGCCCAGTAGACTATAAAACACCGCAATCCCACCGAAAATTGTTTTTTGCTTGTCACTCAGTTTTCTTTCCCCATGCGTGCCAGCTACCTGAATTCAACCGAGGTCACGAGGCGTCATTAGGCAAGCCGCAGCGGTCGGTCAAGTCCCATTGAAGGCATTCTGCAGTCTTTTCGAAGCTGCCCTGAGTCTTACTGAAGCAGTCCTCAGAAATCCCTTGAGCAAACTGGGGCGTTGCTTTGGCTGTTTGGCCAAGCACGTTCTGTCAATCACGTGACCCGTGGATCATGTCGCCCGCCCTCTTTAACCATGCACTTGGGTGATTTCCGCAACATACTTTTTCCCGAATTGGTTCACCTACCGACTTTGCCTAAAGTCGCCGCATATACGCCGACCTTCAAACTACCCTCCGGTCGTTTGAACCGCACCACTTTTCCGCTCTCCGCGCACCATCACGAGACTCCCCATTCCTTGGCACAGAATTGTGCTCAGAAACTGTACTGGACTTTCAAGCCTGCGAACGAAACGGCTAGTATTGAATCAATAAAAGGGAACCATTCCGGAGTTTTGGTAACAGATTGTCTGATCAAAATCGGTTGTTTTTTACCAGTTTCTGATACTCTATCTAAATGAGACAGGAAATGAACAGGAATGCCTTCTGCTCAACATCAGAATGATCCAGAAAGAATAATTTTTTCGATGGATGGCTATGTGAACTCGTGCCTTGTGTCAGCACTCTATGACACAGCCATGGCATAAACTGAGATCTGTCGAGGGAAGGAAGAATAGAGCCACGGATCTCGAGCCACCGCGGACCTCAATTACAATCCAATACATCAAACTCGCCATTTCAAAGAACTGGGGGATAAAGCTTCTGCCATTGTTAACCGAAATAATCGATCCAATTTGTGGGGGCGCAGAGGTTAACCTGAAGTATGGAGTTATAGAACTCAGTGAATCCAAGAATAGAGGTGAAATCCAAATTCTAGGGCCAAGATCCTTCAGGGCACCAACACCTCCCATCACACAGGAAGAGCAGACCACACAAAGAGTCATGCCCCAGGCTAAATTTCCAAAGCCACGGCGGGACATTTGCGATGTCACGAATCATGAAAAAAAAGACGACAATATCCCACTTAACTATCTGTAGGACACAAGACCTCAACAAAATGAGCAGACAGTCCCATCAAGTGATAATAGACAAACTTGCACCAAGATAGCTTACACGCAGGCATACCTGAGATCATGCCAGCTGGGACACATACAGTCAAGTTCACATAGTCATGATGTCACTTATTTCCCCGTTTTGAACCACTTGGGCATGCCTTTGGTTGTGACCTTCTTGGGTGCCGGACTATCATCGGCTAACTTACCGCGCGTACTTTCCAATTTCACCATAGGCATTTCGGCCAAACCTTTCCTAGCTATGCCTTGCTTCAAGTAGTTGCCAGCCAGCACGAGCGGCTCCCATATCAACAATAGCTTTTCCAGTTGGAACTCGGGGATTTCTTTCAAGGGGGTATTGTTAGATGCAAAGGAGGTGGTGATCTCCTTGAACGGCGGTGACGAGCTCTTGAGTTTGTACGAGTTCACGTACTGCGCATCGATATAGGAATCGATTTTCTTGAGCACTTGGCCAAGCCTGACTTCAGGATCATCGAAATGCACATCCAAGAGGGTACGATCAGGGAAGCGTAGCCGGATAGTGTATTGGCTCGGAATGAACGCGGATCTCTTGGCCTTCGGGCGACTCTGCATAGACTTGAGGATCTTGTAGTACTTTTCTGCCTGTGTGGATGTCAATTCATAGTCCTCATCGGGGTTTTCGTATGTTTGTGTGCCGGACAGAGGAACATACGCCACATCTTGAGAGGCGTTTTCCGTTCCAGAAGCAATAGGGACATTTTGAGCTCCAGCGAACGCAGTCTGTTTCTCATTGTGGTGGGCACTCCCGACAGTTGACTTCTCCACATCCAGGCTTTTGCCATTCAGAGTACTCCAGTTTTCTCCTTTCTTACTTTCGTCATTGGAAAGTTTCTCGCTGATGGACTCCGCATTTCGCTCCCCGGCATTCTCTTCAGACCTCCCTTTGATATGCATACTCGTTTCGGGGATCACTGGCAGTGCACGAGCCAGGTTCTCCACGGGTTCTTTTGCCGTGGTTTCCGCCATGGTATCCGCCAACTTTCCTGCCGTTTCTGTCGTTTCTGCTGTTTGTGCCATGGTATCCGCCAATTTTCCTGCCGTTTCTGTCGTTTCTGCTGTTTGTGCCATGGTATCCGCCACTTTTTCTGCAGTTTCTGCAGTTCCTTCAGTTTCTGCCGTTCCCGCCGCTTTCAGCGGCACCATTCCGCCTGGATCTCCATTCTTGCCGCGTGATTCCTCGACATTTAAACGCACAACTGCACTTGGTACGTGCCCCACCATTGACCCCACCGTCGCCTCGCTGAATGTTGGCATTGACAGATCCACCACATTGTACAAGGCGCTTATGCTGACAGTGGCCGTTGAAGGCCATGAAACACCACTTTTGCTGCAGAACTCCTCAACCAATAGCGGCAACGGCGTGCTGGCTTTCATCTTCAAGATCTGTGTCAGTGGGGCCCCCAAGATTTTCGCTATGACTTTCAAATTCACGTCGATCTGAATGGTGGACACCTCCAAGGTCAATTTGCCATTGTTAAGGAGGTTGGAGAACCTTATTGGTGAGGACGGATCAAGCGCCTTGCCACCATAAAACAACGTGGCGTTTGTGGCGGGCAGAAGCTTGAACTTTTGGATTGCCACGCCAAGAAGCGCTCCCACCGTCGAGGACCGCTCACACGTGACGCGGCGGCTCTCTTTCTGGTGTGTTACCGTGAAACTCAAGGACATGGTGTTGCAAGAGGCAGGCGAGGCGCTTGTCTTAAGGGCGCGCGGTGTACGGGCTTGCCTCTTGTGCACTACTTCCAACAGGACAGCGTGGGATACAAACTAGAGGGTAATCGCGGATTCAAGGGGCTGAGCATGAGGGAGAGCTACATGGGAAATCTAGTGTAAGTATGTCTAGTGTATGGATGTGGTGTATGGGTGTCTGGTGTATGGGTGTCTGGTGTATGGGTGTGGTGTATGGGTGTGGTGTGAGGGTGTCTGGTGTAAGGATGTGTATGCACGGGTTTAGGCGCGTCACGTGCCGCGCGGGTCATGGGCAGATTACGCAACTCGCCCCTGCTTCACCCCCTACCACCATGTGTCTATGTTGTTGCCTGTGCCTTTCTGATCTTTTACTTGTTGCAGTTAGCATCATCTTCCCACCGCTTCCCGTCTGGTTTCGCCGTGGGCTTTGCCTGGGTGACTCGTGGCTCAATATTTTGCTCTGCATCATCGGGTATTTCCCCGGCCTTATTCACTCTTGGTACATCATAGCCCGGTACCCGGAGCCGAACGTTGAGTTGAGGCGGGGTGACCTCGAGAACCAGGGATACGTGACCTACCACCAGTATTACCAGCCCACGGTCAACAGGGTGCATTTGGTACAGCCACCGCCCCTTCAGAATCCTAGCTACGGCTCTGTGGAGCAGCCGGGACATCCTCCCGCTTACTCTGAGTAGGAAGCAGGTTTCAGCAAACAGCTGTTCCATTACGTTATTGATTCATTGCCAGTGGTTCTGAGGGCTCATTTAATCAGTCACGCAATAGGGTCTTTTTGATGCCCCAGAGGATCGCCAAGCAGATCAATGGCCTATCCTTCGGAACTCGGCTTACTGATTTTGGAGGCATCAAGTGCGTTGCTGGCTGTTGGGAATAGGTGCAGCGGAAAGACATTCAATTGATGGCTATGAAACGCACCTCAAGGCTTGGAAATGCCTTCATGTTTGATGTTATCTCCCGTCTTGGCACTTGGTGAAGTACCAGGATCACCGAGTTTGTGGCGTGAAAAGGTCAGAGGCTTTTCCAGGAAAGAGGGTTCTGCTTGGGCAGCAACTTCGTTGAATACATGTCATAGGAAAGCCATCTTGCGCCTTGGGGCAGGACTTTTCACCCGGTTGGTGGATTAATTCGCAGCTAGGCGAATTGATAGAGATTGGCCACCCTCACGGTTTCAGAAGATTCTAAGGGCAGGTATAGTCATTGACAGCACTCTGCCCTTTCAAATGATGAAAGCCCAAACCCATTGGTGCAATTAGAGAATATCTTTACGACTGCAGGGGCGAGACCCTCTTGCACCCGTGGCATGTACTTTACAGTACGGAGCCTAGATGCGCGTCGAATCAATGCTCACAGAGCAATACCGAACACTTGTGTGTACGTGATACTTTCTGGCCACTTCAGTATAATTGCACCGTATTTTTTCTGTGGAGGCACCAGAACTGAACACCGACGAGGCAGGACTGAACATATCACAGTGTTCTACACGAGCTAAGCTGAATGCGCCGAAAGAAGACCAAGCAAGCTTCCAGTGGATCGGCCGGCTCGCACGAGATCTGTATTTCACCTCCTGGAAATGACAGTATACCTACATTGATTCCCAAACGAACCAGTCAATATGGACGCAAGTACGGGGCTTCAAGTGTATGCGAGGTTCGATCCCAGATGGTGAAGTGTTCCACTATAGACCCATGCAGGAAACTCCTTACCTAGGATATCAAGCTTGGTTTTGATTCTGGTACAAAGTCGCAGCAAGGTTCGATCCTTGAGATTGCAGAATCCCTTATCAAGAGTCAGAGGGAAGTGTGTGGAAGGATGGACTTATATATGCCATTAACCTGCACACAATCCCGCTCGTCTGGCCCCATGTTCTTACCCCCTTATAATTGGTTGACTGCATCTTAGTCCAAGAGACTCAAAAAGTGCCAGTGCTGCTTTTGACGGTCTTGGCTTCATTGTGGATGGCGTGTATTGAAGGTGTTGCACAGACCTTATCTCGACCTGCACACAGTCCAGATACCGACAGCATGCAGGACCGCCGCACGCCTGTATGCGCGACACTTATCAGTCGAGCAAGAAATCTCCCACCCCCATGGCCTTGATCACCAGTACCATTGGCGCTATGGGCGCCCCCACACCGCAAGGCGAAAAGCGCCTGAGATCCTCCATTGGGATCTGGCAGTCACTAACCGACTGGTGGGGCGTTGCTCGCTCTGTGCAAGAGCCCACGGAGAAATCCGTGCATTCCCAGCACTACGCCGCCGCCAGGGCCAAGAACTTGGCCATTGAGCTCAGCTTGTTCCGCTCCATCTTTTCGCCAAACGTGCATTTTGAAAGCGACTCTTTTGGACAAGCCCCTTCTGGACAAGCCCCTTCTGGCAACGCCCCTGGTCACGCCCCTGGTCACGCCCCTGGTCACGCCCCTGGTCACGATCCTTCCGGCCACGCATGTATCACTGCCCGCTTCATCGACACGCCGGTGCCGTCCGAAGTGGCCGGGTCGTGCTATATCCACGAGCTCGAGCTCAGGAACTCCTCGGACCCCGCTCGGCCCGAAAAACACATTGTGGTGATCCACGGGTACATGGCGGCCATGGGCTACTTTGCCAAAAACCTCGAGGCCGTGGCCACGGCGTACCCGAACACCACGGTGCACGTGATCGACTTGCCCGGGTTCGGCAATTCCGCCCGTCCCACGTTCCCCAAGCAGCTCCTCCGCCTCCCGAAACACGCGTCCAAGGCCGACGAGATTCAGCAGGTGATCGATGCCGAGAGCTGGTTCATCGACAAGATCGAGGCCTGGCGCAGGGCCCGCAAGATTGCCCGCTTCGACCTAATGGCCCATTCCATGGGCGCGTACCTCTCGTCGTGTTATCTCCTAAAGTACAACAACGACCCGGGCAAGCGCCGCGTGCAAAAGTTGGTGTTGGTCAGTCCCATGGGCACCGAGTCCAGCGACGTCAGCTTGCTCAACAACAAAAGGCTCCAGTTCAACCACCACGATGTGTCCAGCAACCCGCTCCACGAGGTGTTTGCCGCGGCGGATTTCGACGACCTGAGCGAGCCGCACGAAGACTTGGCGCGGTTGTGGGAGAAGCTCGGCCAGCCCAAGTTCCCCAAAAACGGGTTTTTGAGGACTCTATGGAACAACCACGTGTCGCCGTTCCAGTTCTTCCAGTACTTGGGGCCGTTGTACTCCAAGATCTTGTCGTTCTGGTCGTTCCAGAGATTCCAGAACCTTTCGTCCAACGGCGAGGGCCAGCCCGACAACAACACAGACTTGATCCTCCTTTTGCATGCGTACTCGTTTTCCATCTTCAACCAGTACCAGGCGTCCGGCGAGTTGGCCATCACCAAGTTCATCAACCACGAGATCGTGCCGAGGTTGCCCCTCTGTGACCGCGGCTTCGTGGAGTACCTCAAGGAGGCCGAGATCCTGACGCTTTGGATGTACGGAGATAAGGACTGGATGAATAACCGCGGAGGCGAGTACTGTGTTGAAAAGCTCCAGGGCTTGGGTGCTTCGGCCCAGTTGGAAATCGTGCAAGGTGCAGGCCACCATATTTATCTTGACAACCCAGAGACCTTCAACGACACCGTGGTGGAGTTTTTGGTTCCGCAGTCTGAAGGGACCAGGGGCAGTCCTCGGTGAATGGTTACAGGAAGTGATTATTTCTCAAGTGGTTAAATTTGATAAGCACACGAAGTGATATTTCAAGTGAATATATTTGATCATCACTCGGTGTTATTGACAATATGATATGAGCATGGTTTATTTATGTTGAAACGGCGACAGTGTGTTATCGTTACTCGTGAACTTTTGAATTGGCCTGGTCACGCTCGCAGAAGGCCCGTCTGCTGCCTGAAGAACCCGGGAGAGCGACTCAAAAACATTTCCCCTTTGGAACTCCGCAATGCTCTTCTGTAGACTGTGGCCCTCCAACTCAAGTTTCATCTTCTCCGATACTGCATGCGCCGCATCGATGATGGTCTTGTCAATCCCCGCCAATTTGGCCACGTTTAGCCCGTAGGAGTTCGAAACAACCCCTTGGATAACCTTGTAGAGGAAGATCACCTCCGGCCAGTCCGAGTCGTTTTCCCTTTGCTCGAGAAACGCCATGTGGTAGTTGTGGACTGCAGCGTGCTCCTTCTCCAACACATGCAACGATGGATAGTGGGTGATGAAAAGAGTCATGGGCGACTGCTTGTCCTCGATGATATACTTCAAGATGGCGTACGCTAGAGCCACGCCGTCCTTGGTTCCGGTTCCTCGGCCGATCTCGTCCAAAATCACCAAAGACTTGCCAGTGTAGCCCAGAAGGATCTCGCCACACTCTTGCATCTCCATCATGAATGTGGATTGCCCCTTCAAAATATTGTCCCGGGCGCCCATGCGGATATAAATCGAGTCGAACACCCCCATTTGGGCCTCGGTGCAGGGAAGGAAACACCCCACCTGCGTCATGATCACCAAGAGGGCTATTTGCTTGACAAGCGACGACTTGCCACCCATGTTGGGGCCCGTGATGATGAGCACCCTGTTTTCATCATATGTCATGTTGATGTCATTGGGCACGTAGCCGGCGGGCACTGTATGCAGTAGGATCGGGTGGAGGCCCAGTTTGATCTTGATTGCTTGCAGATCCACAATCTCGGGCTTGACGTGCCCAATCTCCGACTTTCCTGCGGCCGCAAGCGATAGCAAGCAGTCGAACTTGGACAAGCACCTGACAACCTGCCGGATGTACTCGTGGTGCATGTCAATCTCCTGCAAGTACGCCTTGAAGCACCGGTCACACTCCTGCATGAGCTTCTCCGTGTGGTATTGGAGCTGCTTGTGGAGTGCCGATACCCGGGCCGGCCTGTACCTGGAAACGGACTTGGTGGCACTGATCTTGAGCCAATCCGCAGGAAGAGTGTCTGTCTGCTTGCCGTTCCTCACCTCGATCAAATGAGTATCCTTCAACACGGACACGTACTGCAACTGGGGTCTTTTCAAGAGCTTGCGGATGTCAACCAACTCGGCATCTAGATCTTCCTCCACCTGTTGGATGGCCTTCTTTTCCAGGAGAACGCAGGCGAACTTGGCGTCGGACTCGAGGTTGAAGAACCTCCGCTTTAGCTCCGAAACATCAAGCTGCGAGAGCGCCATCGCGGGATCGATCTGCGCCAAAAGCCCGTCAATGATCTTGTGGGCGCTCAATTGAAGCATCTGCTCCAAAATCTCCGAGATAAGCAGATCCCTCGGGAACTTGGCCCGGAACTCTGCTGTTGCAGCAGGCCCGAAGTCTCTGAAAACCTGCAAAATGTCGGTGATGGACCGAAGCATGAGAAAGATTTCTCTTCGGGACACGCGGTCGTTCTCCTGCGTGGCCGAGTAGTGGATTTTGGTGAGTGTGCGGTCGATTTTGACCCCGCTCTTGCCCAACTTCACTAGCGACCCCCGGAAGGCATCCAATATATGAACAAAGTCGCCCTTAATCAAGGTCTCCACTGCATTCAACCGCTTCATGATGTCTTCCCTTCGCAAAAGCGGCCTGCTGACCCATTTTCGGAGCATGGTGGCGCCACTTCGCGTAAGCGTATTTTCAAGGAGCCACAATAGCGTGCCTTTGCGGGCTCCGGGATCATCGTGGACTTCGAATATGTCCAAGGCCCGGAGCGTGCCTGCAGGCAACACCATTGCCGTCCGGGAGTCGCTGAAGGCCGTTATGTTCGATGTGACGGTAAAGATGTTGCTGAGCTTGAACTCTTGGAGGTAGCTGGCGAGCTCGCTGATGCAAACCACAACAGAGGGCTTGAAGTTCAGCAGAAAGTATTCACAGACATGGCTGCTTTGGGCCAGGCTGAATATGCGCTCCAAAGTTTGCTGCACTTCTTCTGTGCTCTGTATGGGCACGGTATGCACAGACGCATTTGGGAACTGGAGCTTTATTAAAGCTTCAAGCCCGACATTGCCGTGGTTTCCAGTGTTTTTCTTTGCAGCGCCGTCTTCAGCGTCGCTGTCAGTGTCCCTGACCAAGATCACCTCACTAGGGCTCATATGCGCTAGTCTCGTGTCCAAAGCGTCCCGGGAGCGAGCAAAGACATCGTAGACAACTTCTCCTGTAGTGGGCTGAACTCCCACAATGCTGGTCTCGTTGTCCGGGCCGTCTTCGTAGATGCACACAATGAAGTCGTCGCCGTTCTCGTCCACGAAGGACTTTTCGTCGGCATTCTCGTCCCCCATGTAGGTGGCCTTCGTATACACGGCCGTAATGTGTCTTTGAAACAACCCCGACTTGGAGCTTTCCACGGACTTGATGGCCGCGGACTCTGTCTGCTTGACCACGCCCACTTTCATGCCATGGTTGAGAAGCCGCTGGAGGTGAACGTGGAGCCGCACATCTGGAATCAGGCAGTAAGCAAACCGGTCGTGAGTGCGCTCGTCCAAGTGGATGTTGCCGGGAATGAGCATGATATTTAAGAGCAGCGATGCAACCACGGCATCCTGCCCGAAGAACTTGTACTTGTAGCCGACCTGAATGGCAAGAACCTTATCTGCATTCTGCCTCTTCAACTGGGTGTACTGCTGCTCTAGGGGAGTCAACTTGGCCGATTTCAGGGCTTTGGGACCCTTCGGGCCTTTGGGAGCTGGGGGCTGCTTTGCACGGTTCTTGACGCCGCTGGGGGTCGAGTTCTGGAGAGCTGCCACTTCTTCGCCGCTTTCATTGCTTGAAGCGATACTGTTGGTTGGAATAGTGGCATTGACCGACACGCTGCCATCAGATGTAGTGGCACTGTGGCCATTGGTTGTGGCATCGCTTGCTGTGGGCAGCGATTTCCGGGCCTTGGGAGAGGGAGGATGCTCGGGGCCGGCTCGCTTCGCCAGCGTGTGCAGGAGCGGGCTGAGATGACCAGGCAAGCTTGGGCCTGTATCCTTGGAGTCGGCCTTGGCTCTGGGAGAAAAGAAGCGACTGATGGAAGCCTGCTTTTTAGATTTGGGTGGAGCCATTAGCCTGCTGAGGTTCCGCGGGTGATAGGATGAGGATTAGTGGACTTGTGTGCAGGCGCGGAGGCAAAGAGATTCAAATGGCCCCGTCCGTCTGCATCCACTTCTTGGCCTGTGACATCCACTTCTTGGCCTGTGACATCCACTTCTTGGACCGTGACATCCACTTCTTGGACTGTGAAATCCTCTTCTTGGACTGTGACATCCACTTCTTGGACTGTGACATCCTCTTCTTGGACCATGGCATCCTCTTGTCAAATCTGATCAACATGCGAAAGACTTTTCTCCGGAATCTCGTTCATAAACTTCTAATCTTCACTGCTTCGTGCTCCCTCACTGTCCTCGCTCAGTCGTCTCGAATACTTGTGAAGCTGATACTACTGACGTTGCCAGACCGCTTCAAAGGGCTGTCCTGGTGCCTTTCCTCCAACTTGCCCTTTGACGTCAAGCGCCGGGGGATCGTAAAGGTAAAGACTGAGTTCTCGCTGAGCAGGTCCATTGAAGCGGTCGCGGGCTTCGACAGGTCTGCATTCAGGACCTTGGAGTCGTTGAAGGGTTTTGAATCGACCGCTGGGGTCTTGTAATCGGCCTTGGGCTCTACCAAAGGAGTCTTGTTATCGGGCTTGGTCTCCACAAAAAGAGTCTTGATATCGGGCTTGGGGTCGATTGTCGGGGTCCTGGAGTTAGCTGGCAACGCATCCGAACGGCTTCTCCGGACGTAGTCTCCCGCTAGAGCCGAAGACGAAGGAGCAGGGTTTTTGAGCAGCTCGGTGATCAGCTTGACCAGCGGTCGCTTGGCCATACATTCTATCCCTCCTGTCAGATGCAACGCCGACGGAGTAGAGGAGTTGCGCCGAAGGTTCCCGCTGGAGTGGAACTTGGCACTAGACGTCCGGCTGGGGGCCACCCGCGACACCGGGGTGGAGCTTCCGCTGGCAGTTCTAGACCCGTAGTCCATACCGCTTTGGTCGGGAATGCTCTCAGCTAGACTTTCGTGGCGTGAGATGTCCACACTGGACAAGGAGCTTCTCTGGCGGCACAGGGAGAGCGGCGACGAGTTGGAGTGGAGAGCCGACTTGGAGGATTTGGGAGTGGTGGCTAATGGAAGCGATTGGACTCGATTGGGCAAAGAAACGGATTCATCCGAAGCGCAGTCTTTGGTGGAGGACGACTTCGGCTCCAGAATGGAGTCCTTGCCGGACGCCAGAGCGTGCCGAGCCTGCGGCGTGGAGCTTAGAGACTTGCGTGATTGGGTCCGCGTGAACTCCACCTGCAAGGGGCTTTTGGGGTTGCTGAAACCCGCCTGGGGCGTGGAGGGGGCCCGGACCTGCATGGGGGAGGTGCCCTTGAGCAGCCACGAGGGCCGGGCGCCAAAGCCCTGCACTAAGGACTTGGAATGGCGGCGATGAGGTAGAGGCCGGTCAGCGTCGGCAATGTGCGCAGGGGGTAAGGAAGCCAGATGCTTCCGGCCCAGGGAAGCTGGTTCCATTGCGAGGGGCGAGGCGCGAGACGAGTCGGGGCGGAAGAAGGGCACTGGAGCATCGTGGGCAAGAGGATCGGGAGCATCCGAACCAGCGGAGCTGGGGGGTTCGGCCCCAATGGAAGGGGACGCTAGCGTGTTCAAAGGCAGCGCCATGCTGTCAGAATTAGCAAGGTGAGGAGTAGTAGTGAAGGCGTAGGCATGCGGCGGGGATTTGATGAGGGCGAGCGCCTTCTCCACCCAGGCGGTTCTCATGGCCGGGTAATTGGCCAGGAGGTCGAAGGACTCCGCTAGGTATGCAGGGGGGTAGTTTCGGTTGTTGCGGGCTTTTTCAAACGGCTCGAGGCGCTTGAGGGCATCAGCCAAGGGGAGCGTGGCATTGGGGGCGCCAGCGGCGGCAACAGTATCGGCACCAGCGGCGGCACCGGCACCAGCGGCATCGGCACCGGCGGCATCGGCACCAGCGGCGGCACCGGCACCAGCGGCATCGGCACCGGCGGCATCGGCACCAGCGGCATCGGCGGCACCACCAGCATCAATGGCATCAGCATCAATGGCATCAGCCACACCAAGCGGGTTCACAGGCGACGCAAGGGAGCGTTTTCTCGGCGGGCCATGGGCGAGCGCGTCCGGAGCGTCCGGCAGCAAGCCGAGGGTGTCCAGCAGCAAGCCGAGGGTGTCCAGCAGCAAGTCCAGAGCACCGAGGCCCAGCAAGTGTCGTAGGGAAGCAGCACGAGTAGGTGAGGCCGCCAAGGTGTCGGACGACAGAGAAGGCGGCGGCAGGGTGGCCACAAAGCGCACTAGATGCTCCATACAAGCCACCGAGTCGTAGGCAAAGCACAAGTGCAAGCAGTTGTCGCCGTTGTGGTCAGTAAGCGCCCAGTCCGCGCCAAACTCCAACAACAACTTGAGCCCGTCCACGAAGTTGTGGACACAGCAATAGTGGAGCGGGGTGCGGAGGAGCGGCCCGCCGCGGTAGTTGATCCAGTAGGGCGACGAGAACTCCTGGAGTAGCAAGTGGAGCGTTTGCAAGTGATGCTTGAAGATGGGCAAGTGGAGCACCGTGAGATTGTCAAAGGTCACCAAGTCAATGCGGAAGAGCTGTGCCCGCTGGCGGTAGCGGTCCATGATGGAGATAAGGTGGAAGCACACCAAGTAGTTGCCGTGGTACGCGGCGGAGTGGAGGTTGCACCAGCCGGCGCGGCGGGGGTCTGTGTTGAGCCAGAGCTCGGGGAACCGCGCGAGGAGCCGCTTGGTGATGGCGAGGTTGCCGTTGGAGACGGCCTCGCGGAGGCGGAGCTGGGGGTCCATTGTGGGGCATTGGGTGGAGGGAGCCGCTGATGTGCTCCGCGCGCGCATGCACTCCGCAAGCGGGCCAAGAGATGTCCAGGTCTATCGCCGGCTCTTTAGTGTAGGGTAGTCTGGTCTAGTGTAGTCTAGTGTAGAGTAGTGTAGAGTAGTGTAGTGTAGTGTAGAGTAGTGTAGAGTAGTGTAGTGTAGAGTAGTGTAGAGTAGTGTAGTGTAGTGTAGTGTAGTGTAGTGTAGTGTAGTGTAGTGTAGTGTAGAGTAGTGTAGTGTAGAGTAGTGTAGTGTAGTCCAGTCCAGTCCAGTCCAGTCCAGTCCAGTCTAGTCCAGTCCAGTCCAGTCCAGTCCAGTCCAGTCCAGTCCAGTCCAGTCTAGTCCAGTCCAGTCTAGGACCATGCCTATATTCGAGAGTCTGACTGCGAGTGGTACAGTATTCTCAGTTTTCTCAGTACATCGCCTCCCTGAGTCCTCTTTGATCCTCCCTGCCTCCTCCCCTGATACCCCATCCCCTCCCTATTATCAGGACCTAGCCATTGAAGCTCATTGGATTGTACATCAAAGACTCCCCTGAAAACACCATCTCTACGTCGCCTTAGGGTGGACATAATGGAATAATCAGTACGTCACTGGAACTTCACCATGTGGTCTTGAGCGTCGGAGCTTATCATACCATCCTAGTATCATTACTCCAGCATGGCTCGGGTTAGCGGCACTCAGCCTTCTCCAGATGGCAGCTTCAGCTCAGTGCTTTCTCAAACACACCCCTGGAATTAAAGAACAGTCTCGGTTGGCGGTCAAAGGGATCGGCATTCCATCAGCAGGTCAACGAACCGGTCCCCGACGGTCTACATCCAGCGCACGGCCTACGCACAGCCTACCCCCCGGGCACATTCACTATTAGTGGGTCCATCCAACGCTTACCGAATTCTGCTCCGGTATGATATCCCAAAGTCAATGCGGCCATGAACGCAGGCCACATGAGCGGTTTTCTCGTGGCTTCCGCCACTCTAGAGGTGAACATAGAGGATCGATCGGATGGCTTGGAATCACAGTGAAAACCAATCAATGAGAGACGCCCCAACAGTACACGTCTTCCCAATCAGCCTCCGTTTACAGGACCAGCCTATGATTTGACCTCCACCGTACGTGATAGTTGCTGCCATTGGTTGCAACTAGTATGAATGGTGTTATTTGACAATTCTTTTCACGGGATTCACAATGGCCCAAGTTGCCCATACGTATATCTACTTCAGGGAAACGACCTGATTTACTTGGGGGAGGAAAAAGCTGGCCTGAGCATAGAGATTTGGAAGAGAGGGATTGATAGTGCATCATACATGGCCCTCATCCCATCCTAATCTACTTCAAAAGGTCATTGGAAGATCCAAATCTCTGGCACTTGAGTTTCCTCAAGTTTGGGGACTTGGTGGAGGTATCAATTTCGCAGCTGGTGAATGGCAGATGCCTTTTCCGGCCCAAACCAACCTCATCGGGCCTCTCGGCCTGTACAGACACCATCCACCCTGTTGGTCTCTCCCGTATGAGGCTTTCTAGCCAGCTGTTTCGGGCTGGACAGGTTTTCCAACAAAATACGGGTGATCCCCTTTGCTCCAGGATCATCAACAAATCCACCGTCTCTTAAGTGCTTGGTGAACAACTCAATCACATAACAGCTTCCATCCTTTCGTTTGATACCTTCGAATGGATTCAAGGGGGGAGTGGTTTGAATGAATCATTTATCAAGACACGGTCAACAAATCCAAACGTGGTGGTACCGTCGTCTTACGCAGCCATGGATGATTTCAGCCCCGCACACGAGCCCTCTTACTAGTACCGAGGGGTCGTGGAATCCCATCACTGGGAGGAGCCATGGAAAACAATTTTAATGGCTACGTGGGGTCCAAGGCATTTGCCGAAAAGGCTGCGTGGGACTTTGTGGCCCGGGAAGCCAGCTACAAGATCAACTACGTCAATCTGGTCTGCGTGTTCGGGCCACAGGCTTTCGGCTCCGAGGCGAAGGACCAATGAACACTTTTTCGGAAATCTTGAAGAAGTCCTTGGAGGGGACCCCAGAGTCCCTTCCAAGGACTCCCTTTCAAGGACTTGGAGGGGACTCTTGCCTGTCATTAAGGACCTGCGGACGTCCGAGACGTTGCACCTGCCCAATTTGACGTCTTTGAGAAGGATCTCTCCAATGCACGATTGTTCTTGGCTTCCGGCTCCTTCACCGGCCTGTATATCGTGGATACTTGAACAGCAGGCTTCTCAAGGGCAAGTTTCCCATTGGCGGGCCCAACTCAGACGCGCGCCTTGTTGAACAGGGCAGCAAATCGACAACTCCAAGACCGCAAGATTCTTGGCTTTGAGTGGATCGACTTGAAGCAGACCGTCGAGGACTCCATCTCGCAGATCCTCAATACGCGTCAGAAGTGAGAGTGGAAGGAGCGAAGCTTGAAGAGGTAAGGACGAAGATATTGGGATGATGATACTGTATTCGAAATACTGCTAGCCCGGTCGAGTCCTCCCTAGAATCTAGATGGCCAGAACTACAGGCAGTGTCTCTCGAGGCCAGAACTACAGGCAGTGTCTCTCGAGGCCAGAACTACAGGCAGTGCCTCTCGAGGCCAGAACTACAGGCAGTGCCTCTCGAGGCCCGAGTGCAAGTGGATACCAATAACTTTGGATTCGATTCGGATATGCCGCGGCCGGTGCGTCCTCTTTATCGCCCAAGCTCCAAGAGTCTCCGTACACGGCAGTTGAAGGGTCCACCCTGGCTTTCCCGCCCTTGCTGCCCCGCCCTAGCCGTGCCAGCAACCGGTTATCCATCCCAGTGAGCACAGAGTGGGTTGGGCGACCCTGCCATGATGGCAGAGGAATGGGTCACTGAGATCCACCTGGAGGCCAGAGGTACCAGTGACTGGGAGACTCACTCAAACAAGGCCACATGCAGAGGGCCCCAGGTGGCTATGCCGTGGTTTCTGACAACTCCTCGGATTGTTGACCTCTTGGACACTTGGGCCGCGATACTTGGTGGCCCTTCTCTTTCTTGGGAATCGCCAAGTCTAGTTCACTTTCGGCCATGGCTTTCTGTCCTGACCTGTCTCGTCTCCTGACCTGTCTCGTCTCCTGACCTATCTCATCATCCTGACCTGTCTCATCACCCCAAATATTTGCATGGCTTCACCTTCCCCCTCCCATTCTACATTCATCTGCTCATTAGTTTATTGAGTATTTAATGCTGGCCTTCAATCATATCGTTTTTGACCCGGTAGAATATGTAGAACCACATGGACGCGCCGAGGAGCTTGGCGCCCCACTTGACCTTGGCCTCCACATGAGGCTTGCCCACGGGGGCATGGCGGATATACTTGGCGAGGTGAGCTGCTGCCATTGCGTGTTTGCGAGTTGAGCAGCGGTGACTTTGGATGACTTTTGGTTGGCTCTCGCGCGGGGGCACGGGTGTACTGCACACGGCGCCCGCGCCAGTCTCGCTGCAGTCCCCCAAACTCCCGCTCTCCACGCTCTTGCCAAGTCTTTCTATCTTCCCTAAAGTTCCCACTAGCCCTTTCTTCCTGTTGATTACCTATGGCTCTATGACGTGCCTCGCGCCGCCAGCCTCCGCATACCTCCTCGCGCAGCTGCCCAGCCTAGCCCCTCCCATCACCCGACCCTCCATCACCACCCTCGTGGCCGTCACTTCCGCTTTAGGTGCAACTTGTGGTGCCGGGTCATGTTGGACTTGACGTTGAACTTCTTGCCGCACTCCGGCCACTCACACTTGAACATCTTGATGCCGGTGTGTGTGGTAAAGTGGATTCGAAAAGACAGAGGCCGCTTGAAGTTCTTGAGGCACACCGGGCACTTGTGTAACTTGATCCTCGGCTTTTCTCGCTTCTCGGGCTTGCTGGGGCTGGGGGCCACAGCTGGAACTCCTCCGCTGGTGTTTTGGACGCCACGTCGATGGCTCGCTGCAAGAATGCTATGGAATTCCCCCTTAAAGTTTGCTTGATTGCTGTCGCCACTCGAATTTGCTTGGTCCCCATTGCAAGTGGCCTGAACCATTTCTGCATTGATTGCTTGGTTGATTTGCGCTTGATTGATATGCGCTTGGTTGACATGCCCCTGGTTAACATGCCGGTTGACATGCCCCTGGTTAACACGCCGGTTGACATGCCCCTGGTTGATATGCCCCTGGTTGATTTGCTCTTGGTGGTGCATTTCTGTATCGACCGAAATTTCCGTATAGCTACCTCGAAGCCCGCTGGGAACGCGCTCAAGGTCATGCAAGGTGGCGCCAGGGCCGTTGGATTCCCCCAGGTAACCGCAGCCCTCACCGACATCATCACCGTGGCTCGCAAACGAGGGGGTTCCATACTTCATCACCTCTTGCGAGCCCCGGCTGTGCTCCTGATAAGGGTCGGGGCCGGAGTGGGAGCCGCATGGCGGCCTGTGTGGCGGCTCTGGGAAAGGCTCAAGCATCAGGCATGCGTCCGGACCAAATTCCAGGCCGAGCTGGCCTGGCGAGTACTCGAACTTGATGGGAACAGGTGCAGCCTCTTGGCAGTGTACCGAGGCGCCGGAAATGGTGGGCACCTGCATGCAGGGCCCCAACGTGTTCAACTTATGGTACAACGGCTCGTCCTCCGCGAAGAGGCTCTGCTCAAGCTTCACCGCCGTCTGCAGGAAGTTGGCGTGGTTATTGAAGTGGTCTTCGGACGGGAGGTCCAGCGCCTCTTTGGCCGGCCGTTTGCAAGCCCAGTAAGTATCGGACATGTCTGGCTCCTCGGGCAGCCTCAGGAAGAGGCTTAGCGGGCCAATCAGGTCTAGCGGGTGACTGACTCCGGTGATGCGCTTAGGCGCCATGTGGGACACGTCATTAGCCGGGTTCATGAAAACCAACGCCAGGCCGGAATGCGGTGGCAACAAGTCTGGCTCGGTAGAGAGATGGTCCAAATCCACTCTACTTAGCTCGTGCATGGAAACTTGCTGGGATAACGTCAGCATGGGCACTAGCCACAAGGGCTGCGATGGCATGCTCTTAAATATCCCTTGCAGCCATGGCAGGGGCCGAGTCACGTCATTGCAAATAATTCTTTCTGTGAAGCAGCGGGTCTCGGGACGGCGTCATGCTGCTGCTGGCCACGAGTTTCCGCATACGGGCCCGGCCGGCGCCCGCGACCAGGATCGTTGCCTGGTGTCCGTATGGGGTGCAGAGGCTGTGCATACAAGGCGCGTGAAGCTAGAAGCCGCGTGAAGCTCTAGAAGCAGTGAATTGCTACAGAGCGCATGAGCTTGGGCAGCCGCATGAACCAGACCCTCAACCAGACCCTCAACCAGACCCTCAACCAGACCCTCATGGAGCTGGCAGGCTGCGAGTCAACCGCCGCAGCCCGCCACTCAGGCTCATGGCTCGACTCCGGTATTCAAGAATCGACGATTAATTGCCTGTCTGAGGCACATTTGGTGTGCGAGATGTGAAGTGGTGAGCTTGGCGCATTGTGTTTGGTGCATTGTGTTTGATACACTGGGTTTGATGCACTGGGCTGACAAAGGGACAAGTACTGGGCTGACAAAGGGACAAGTACTGGGCTGACAAAGGGACAAGTACTGGGCTGACAAAGTGACCTGAGTGGAATCCATTGCGGTCAGAAACTGAGACGCTGCGGCGAGCCTTGGACACACGCAGGATATGGGCTGCTCTGACCTTCCTCCTGTGCCGGTGCCAGTGGACGTGCCAGTGGAGGTGCCAGTGGACGTGCCAGTGGGCCAAGGCGGACTATTGAGGCTAGAATTTGCAGCCACCCAAAAGGCAAGAAGCGCAGAATCGAGGCCCCGTCGGACCAGCTGTTCTCCACACCGGCGCGACCTTCGCAGCTGCGCGCGGTGCGTCGGTGCAGTTGCCCTTTTTGGGCGCCTGGCCACGCCCACGCTCATTGAGCTCGTGGATACTCTCCGTTCTGCCCACGAGTTCCTTGGCGGAACAGTTGCTTTTGCACCGTTGCGAGCTTCCCGACGGCGACCATGAATCCGGTAGTCTGTAGTCTGTAGTCGTAGTGGTCTATCTGTAGGGTAGTCTATCTGAGAGTAGTCCATCTGTAGGGTAGTCTATCTGAGAGTAGTCCATCTGTAGGGTAGTCCATCTGTAGAATCTGTAGAGTAGATAGCCTGTAGAGTAGTCCAGTCTCGAAGGTAGTCTAGTCTGTAGTGTGGTCTAGTTTGTGGAGTAGCCTAGTCTGTAGTGTGGTCTAGTGTGTATTCTATAGTGTACTCTGCAGTCTATTTTACACCATAGCATTCACTGATATGCATTGAATAGTCTAGTGCCACCTCTGTAGCTGACTTAGAGGCTTGTGCAGGCAGTACTCGAAGTTGTCCGTTGAAGACTAACCCTGCGGGCCAAAATTAATCTCTGCGCACCTGCACACAGCGCAAGAGAAATAGTGGAGCGGTAGCGATGCGGTGTTGAAGGTTAGGACCGAGCAAGCGCTCTATACACCGCGCGAGTACCGTAGAAAGCGTCTCCTTCCACCTAGTGGGGCCATCAAGCAGCACTGCCCCTTTCGCTGTTAGTAGGGAGCTGCCGCCCCGGGTCACGACGGTATCAAGATATAACGATGCTGACACCGCTAGTTTGTCCACAACCACAACAAGAAACACGACTCGTGCAAGTTTTATCAGCTTTCGCTAGATTTTTGTATGAATCTGGAAGGCCTATGCCGGACGGAGAAACTGAACTTTATATTTGACAAGAGGAATACTCATTGCACATAATCTGGAACGATGCCATCATTGGTTCTCTTTAGTAGAGGGCAAAACCTTGCTCATGGACATTGTGGTGACCAGTACTACCCTTAATCATCTATCATAGTATCTTCCCAATAACATTCGTTGTAATGATGCAGTTCTGACCAGGGTGTGGTCCCTAGATAGATGCCCCTGGGGTCTAAGCCTCTGAAGACTGATCCTCGGATCCCCAATTCAGGCTTTTCATTGAATGTCATGTTGCATAGTTTATCTAATGTCTTGTAGCAACCTGTCTATTACAGATCTGAACAGAATGCTTGCCACCAAAAGGTCGTAAATCTGGAATTTCCTGGTGCTAGTGCCCGGGCACACGGGGGTTGCGTTTCTGGGTAACAGTTGGGGTTTAAAGTCAGGAACGTTGAACTTGATAGGAAGTAAAACGTAAGTTGTTGGAAGACACAAGACCACCCTCTCGTATGGAAGTGTGACGTACGTCCGAAAGTAAACCATGGTATGTATTGAACCTGGAAATGATAAGGAACTCCTGGATTACGATAGGGGGGAGACCCCTCTTATATACACCGGGGAAACGCCTTCCTGCACGAGCCTGTAACATATGCATATACTATGCAGGTATCGCCCGGCCGGATACCTGCATCCAAGTATGCTGTGGGAACAAACAAGAGAGCAACATAAAATAGTAAGCATATATACACGGCCAACTGCCCCAAAATTTGCAGCCAGAATTCTGTTGGTAAATAAATACTGACTTTCTAACGGCAGTTTTGGTCCAGCACAGCGCCTATCTGAAACGCGTGCGGCTCACCGTTGACTTCCCAATCCGGCATGAGTAAGGGGCTTCACAATATAAAAGGACGCGTTGGCGCCCCGTTTCATCCTTCACCAAAACTTTTGCCGGCGGGAGGTCATGTGACAATATAAGCTATACTGGGCCCTGAATATTTACTTTGAGAACGAATCCACTGTACAGGTATCTGGCCAAGACCGCACAGCTTTTGGCACCTTATCTTGTGAAGCCCCAATCGGGCTGATCTTTGACAAAAGTCTTTTGACAGTGTCGTGGCTCCCTTGGATGCAGTCCCGCCCCAGACACCCTCTCCGGATCCAACCACCACTTCGGGACTTCTCGGACTAAAAAACCACCCTGCTGGAGTCTCTCTGCCGCAGAAGGGCTGCCAAGCAGCTGAAAATGGGTGGTGTGTTTATTAAACAGTCCGAATCCAGCTCGGGCTGGATAGTTTTTCTAAAAGTGTTGGTGATCCTCCTTGTTGTAAGGTTCACCAACGAATACACCTGCTCACAAAAGCTTGACGTCAAACAATTACAAAAGAACATTTCCTTGGATCTATTTATGCACAAGATATGCTGACTACTACCTTATTATCGTGAACAAGCTCCTTTGTATAGGAAGCAGGTTTGATACAGGAGCACCATGTCGAATAGGAAAAATGAAGCAAATCACTACACAATGCTTCCTTCTCGTTCAAGGGAATATATTCTAATTCATTGCTTCATTTCAGTCTCATAATCTTGTGAATCCTTCTCTATCCGGATCTACTAAGATGAGGCTGAAGCTTCTTAGAAATCATGACAATGGCGTTGCACTCAAAGGAGGCCACTGTGAAGGAGCAGTTCCAGGTGTGCCATCCCATTGCATTTTTGGTGTTGAAAAGTGTAAAGCTCTCGTGGGGTATGATTAAGAAGAAGCCTGCCATGCGTACCGCACCAGGCCAGAAAATGAGTGGCACTGAGCCTTGTCAGAGCAAGGGCCTAGTCTTAACCTGAATAGTGCGGTTCGTGTTCAGCAGCCTCATTTTGGGCGAGTCGGTGTCCGTGAATTTGGGTGCAATGCGTCGTTTGAGAAGACAGTCAGCCAAGCGTCATTTTCCCCCAGACCCTTATGCGTACGAATTTCTCGTGGATAGGTTGAAGCGATCCATCGCTTCATGAATATCTCTCTTTCGGAACTAGGATGTTCCACCTATTCTGTGTAAGTAGGGTGCCCATACTTCAGAGTACTAATCGAGTACCCATAATACAGACATCAAGCCGTCTTTTGTCTTTGACTTTCAATGGGAAAAGTCGCGATATTCTACAAAGTGACCGTCCTCAGGTGGTTTCATGGTACTATAAAGAATGGTGGAGTGCTCAAATGGTTCATATGACACCGCACAATTTAAAACCGGCTACGATTCGGTGAAACAGAGTGGTACTTTGTGGAACAGTACTGTTGTGCTGGATTCCAGGGTATCTGAGAATGATTTAGCACACTGGGTTTCAGTGTTCTTGGGGAACGGTGCTCTGGTCACAGTACTCTTGGGGAACTCTAAAGTAAGGGGTAAACAGCTCAGTCGAGCTTTCTGGAAAGCAGTTTGGAAAAAGTCACATGGAAAAGCCAGGGGTTCAAGTGCACGGCACATTTATAGCGAGCAGCTCAATGCATCATCCCCTCTTTGTGGGTTCGTTTTCCGACGAGACCTTGCCGGGAGTCCTTGACATACTAGAACCGCATTCTGCCATGGCGTGTGGTGTGGTTCTAATCAGCAGTGCCTGAGGCTTCTAGGAAATAACTGCACTTAAGCAGTGCGTCATCGCCTGTCAAGGGTTGCGACCGGTTAGGGCCTTTTGCCTGAGTGGACGGTCGTCCATAAGTCTTTCCTCTGAAGGCCTGCCACCAGACAGGAAGTAAGCTAGGCTTGTTGAGCCGCGTGGCTTTCCATGCGAACTGGCTTGCAGGATACGCTGAAGTTCCATTGCGTCAATTGAAGTTTGAAACCCCAGAGCTTCAGCCACTTATGTAGAGGCTTCATTTCCTCTCTAGACACGTTCAGACATCCATGGTGAGTGGCTCATGCTTCCCCGGGTAATTCGAGAGTAGTTGAAGAAGCCCATCGAGTATGCACAAGACAATTTCATGGAGTATATGCCTTCGAGAATATCTATCAAGCACGTGTCCAGAAACGAGCCTCCATGGATTGCCCAATGCGACTTTCCAGAGTATGTCGCTTGAGAGCATGTCTGTAGAGCACGCTTCATCCGTGAGCCTCCATCGGTAATGCATGAAGCGATTCTCCATAGAAGAGGCCCCAGTGAGCAGTCTAGAGCAGGCGTGCCCTTCCGTTGCGAAATTTCCGTCTGGCAAAATACCTAGAGATACGCACGAGGCGGTGGGGTAGTGCTCCGCGTGGGGCTTCGGTATCCGAAAGAACAACTTGCTGTGCCACTCCCCGCTGCTCCATGCCACGACGTGTCGTGGTTGGCAACGGTGCGGTTGATGTATGGAGCAGGAAAGGTCTTTTGCCGCCAACAAAGGGTAATTGCCGCCACAGTCTTGCCTACCTAAACTGGTATGTGTGAGGGATGATTGGCAAACCAGGGAAAATCACTGGAAGGATTTGACGCCACGGATTGGGGAGGAGCGAGGCTGACGGGGTTTGACGGCAATTCCATTACCAACGGGAAAGACTAGGTCCATCGAAACATCGGATACTTCGAGATCAGGGACTCTTGATCAGGGACTCGAGATCAGGGACTCGTGATCAGGGACTCGTGATCAGGGACTCGTGATCAGGGACTCGTGATCAGGGACATCGTGATCAGGGACATCGTGACCAGGCACATCGTGATCAAGGACATCGTGATCAAGGACATCGTGATACCGGGAAACATTGGCACCCATTGGCAACCACCGGCAACTGGCACACCAAACTGGGGAATTTTGATTGACTGCAGCCAGCACTGGATTGGACTTGATGCCACGTTTTAGAAGGTTAGATTGACCAAAACATTGGCCAAGATCTCAAGACTATTGTCATTAAAGGATCATTGAAGGACAAAACATCACTTATTGATACATTGAACTAACATGCACTAAACACTGAACAAGTCATTGAACACATTGAGGGACTAAACACTGAAGTCATTGAACACATTGAAGGACTAAACACTGAACAAGTCATTGAACACATTGAGGGACTAAACACTGAAGTCATTGAACACATTGAAGGACTAAACACTGAAGTCATTGAACACATTGAAGGACTAAACACTGAAGTCATTGAACACATTGAAGGACTAAACACTGAACAAGTCATTGGACACATTGAGGCGCTAAACATTGAGGCGCTATTGTTCACATTGCAAGGCCTGTTGGTGGCACGTCTGGGAACGGCTTGGCCGAAATAGACGAGGATTGACCAAGATTGGCGGGGGTGGCGCGTCCTCCCAGCCATTGTTGGATCTCACAGGCTCAAAGGGAGTGCATGCAGGCCGGTGAGGGTGTCCGAGGGCGGCGCGGCGCCTTGTCCGCAACGGCCCGGCACACACTCCTCAACAATGGCGAAGGGATCCCGACCATACCGTGCCGCCAAGCAAGCGCAGGGCCTGGGCAGCAAACAATGGCCCACGTGGATGGGATTCGCGACCTGCTTGGCGGAGTGCTTTGGTGCTGGTGGTGCACACAGCCAGTTTCCGGCAATAATGTAAATAGCTAGCACAAGAAAAGCAACGGGCCAATGCATTGTGGGAGGCTCAGAGGCATTCCAACGGCGGGTGCGTTGGAGACAATCATCGTGTGGACAATGAATGTAAACAGAAGTGGCTGAAACAACAGGCACCTTGGACATTCCGGATGGCCTGTCGGTGTGTGGACTGGAGAAGCCAGGTCGTTCGAGGGGTTCAATGTGGGCAGGTTTGGAGGTTTGGTCAGGTTTGCAGGTTTGGGCAGGTTTGGCGGTTTGGGCAGGTTTGGTCAGGTCAGGTCAGACCTAGCGGCCCTATGCAGTCCCGAAGCCGTCATGAAAACCATCTCGGGAGGTGCTAAAAAAAGATCCATGGCTTAGGCTCGCGTGCCAGTGTCCGGCACGCCGCGGACCGGTCAGCCTGGCAACATTGGATGGTAAATACGCTACTGGCGGCGGTCTATGCAGGCGCCATTGGGGAGAGTGATGATCTTTAGCCAGCAATGCTGACGCGCATCATGCGTCATGCGCTGCTGAGGACTTCAGCTTACGCGCGCATTACTCTATAGGGGTGGGTTATTGCGTGCATCGTAACGAGGCTTACGACGGGCACACACCACCACCCACGGGCTTCTCGCCCCAATTGTGTGGCGCCCTTCCACTTTTCCACGCTCTCTCCAGTGGCTTCCCCATTCCCCCGCAGTCTTCTCCGGCGCGTCGTGAGTGCGGCGCCCGTGGCCCGCTTGTGCCCGTGCTATAATTAGCTCACATGCAGCCAGCGCTCTGTTGATGCGCAGTCCATTGGCAGCGTGAGCGAAAGTGCGACCGCCGGTGCCGTGTGCAGAACACAAGCCCGCCATGTGCAGGTCCCATTGATGTGATCTGATGCGATCCAGTGATTTCGCTTGCCCACGCATCCGCCTGCACTTGGCTCCGCCTACACCACCATGTGCCTATTTTTGGACCCCAGCAATCCCGGCCGTCGCACTATATAAGGCCGCCGCAATTCCCTGCCCTTCCCTTTTTCTCCTCACCTTTTCTCTCATCCATTCCACACAGCATGAAGTTTTCGGTTGCCCTTTTATCAGTGATTGCCGCCGCCCAGGCCGCCTACGTGCCTTCACAGCCCTGGTCCACTTTGACGCCCTCCAAAACCGCCTCGGGCGGCATCAAAGACCACACCGCCAAGTTCGGCATCCTGATCCAGACAGTATCGCCACGCTCGTCGGTGGCTGCATCCACTACGGCCTCTGCTGGTAAGAGAGACGTCATCAACCAAATCGGAGACGGGCAGGTCCAGAACCAGTCCAACAAGGCCAAGCCTACCACTGCATCTGTTGTCAACCAAATTGGCGACGGCCAAATCCAGAACCAATCGAACAAGCCCAAGCCTACTACAGCATCTGTGGTGAACCAAATAGGGGATGGCCAGATTCAGAACCAATCAAATAAGCCCAAGCCCACCACTGCATCTGTGGTGAACCAGATCGGGGATGGCCAGATTCAGAACCAGACCAACAAGCCTAAGCCCACCACTGCATCCGTGGTTAACCAGATCGGAGATGGCCAGATTCAGAACCAGACCAACAAGCCCAAGCCCACCACTGCCTCTGTGGTTAACCAGATCGGAGATGGCCAAATCCAGAACCAGACCAACAAGCCTAAGCCTACATCCGTTGTGAACCAGATTGGCGACGGACAAATCCAGAACCAGACCAACAAGCCCACGGCAACCTCGGCAGTGAACCAAATTGGCGACGGACAGATCCAGAACCAGACCAACAAGCCCAAGCCTACTGCGTCCGGCGCCAACCAGCTTGGAGATGGCCAGGTCCAGAACAAGCCCAACGGTGACTCTTCCAACTCTAGCGAGCCCACCAGCGGTTTCCCTGTTGCATGTTTGTCTTCTGACAACTTGTCTATGAACTTGAAGGGCGGAGTTTTGACTGACTCTTCAAACAGAATTGGCGCCATTGTGGCTAACCGCCAGTTCCAGTTCGATGGCCCTCCACCACAGGCTGGCACCATCTACGCTGCAGGTTGGTCTATCAGTGATGCAGGCCTCTTGGTTTTGGGTGACGACGACCTCTTCTACCAGTGCAAGTCCGGAAACTTCCACAACTTGTACTACTACGAGAAGGGCGCCGATGTGCCCGCCCAGTGCGAGCCTGTGCATCTTGCTGTTATTGAGTTGGTTGCTTGTTAAGCTGGACTAAATATAGATTTCGACTTAATTGATTGCTTTATTTCTCATATGTAGGAGATAAGCCGTTGCTAGGCCACCATGGGTCCGGAGCAGCCGGCGCTCCACGCGCCACGCGCGTCGCGCGTTGCCTCGCGCGTCCCCACGCGTGGGAGTTATATGCAGGCACATGAGTGGGTCTTATATGCACACTGGTCCGCAGGGTCTGTGGCGGATCCACACCAGCGTCTGTGGCGGATTCGCCCGGGCATCTACGGTGGGTGCTCCCACCCTCGTATGGGTCTACGTTGGAACACAAAAGGGGAACTTCCATTTCGCCAACTATTATTGCCTGTGCAGTGGACGAAGGCCCCGAGGGCTTTTTGCACGCACGTCGATGCACTTGGGCTCATTGCGCACAGTCGGCGACTCCTGCGAGTATATACAGGTGCATATGCTATCACCTGGTTGGCCTCGCTCAAATGTACTTCCATTGTCTTTGCTTTTCACTTGATTCTTGACTTTCCGCTTATGGAAAAAGACGCGTTTCACGAGAGGCTTCGGGATTTTGCTTCCTTGTTTCCAAGAACCCACCAGCGTTACTGCCGGCGCGTACCCAAGCCGCGCCATGCCTTTGTAAGCTCCGCCTCATTCATGCTGGGTTTGAATGTAACTTGTGTAGATCTGTTGACACCTTGAAGAAAAAAGATCCGTGTATGTGAGATTGATATTCATTGAATCCAATTGTGTCCCACTCCAATTCCCTTTTACTTGAACGTATCCCATTCGTATGTCATTGATCAGTGCCTTTTATCAGGGACATTGATGTCTCCAGTGCCAATCAAACAGCTTTGAGGCGGCGCCAAAAGCCCCATTATCTCCAAGCCTCTCAATGAAGTATCTTGACAATGACCAGGCGGTTCCTGCACTCCAACATCTGTAGGTCAGCTACCCAAACTGTGATTACCTGTCCCAGATAATGTGGTCAGCTGTAAATCATCTGAGTATAGGAATAGATCTTGGCCACAAGTGGTTCCTGCCAACGGCAGTGCCATGGTCCACGTCACCTGCGCAAAAATCCCTTTTCTTTCTTGGATGATGATGCTGGTTTAGTCGTCATGGTGTACGCCACGCTGGTGTACAAGGAGGAATCAGCACCCATGATGGCATCCGACTCGTTTTCATCATAGTGGAGCGTCACAGAGCTAAACAGTGCAAAAGGGTCCTCGGGATCGTTGGAGTTCTGCACAAACGGCTTTTCGTCATTCACTGGACTCTCCGGCTTTTGCTCAGCCTTCTTGTTCTTGGTGAGCACCGGGATCATCGGCGGCTTCTGGTTGCGGAGCAATGCCCACTGCGTATCCTTGAAGAAGGGGTGGTTTTTGATGTCTGAAGCCCCCATTTTGGACCCCAACCGTTTGCTTTCGTCCTTTATGAGTAGTTTCTTGATGAAGCTCTTGCAATGCGACGAGATCGACTTCGTATCAATAAAACGGACGTCCTTTTTGAGCACATTGCTGAAAGTGGCCTTTCGGTCCCGACCTTTGAACGGCGTGGTTCCATAAAGCATCTCATACACAAGAATGCCCAAGGTCCACCAGTCAACAGCACTGGTATGGCCTTTCCCACGGATCACCTCCGGCGCAATGTACTCCTCTGTGCCCACAAACGAGTTGGTTCTGAATCCATCGATGCAGGCCTTGGTGTCTATATTGGGGTTGGATGAGCTGTGGCTTTTGCTGAACTGGATTTCCGGGTTCTTGATGTTCTCCGACTGCTTGGAAAGGTCGAAGTCACTAAGCATAATGTGGCCCAGCTGATGAAGCAAGATGTTCTCGGGCTTCAAGTCACGGTAGATGAAACCCTGCAAATGAAGATACTCCAACGCCGCTGTGACCTCGGCCGCATAGAACCGTGCATCGTCCTCGTCGATTGTTTTGTTGTTTCTTGTCTGCAAGGCCCGGAAAAACTCGCCGCCCATGCAATACTCCATGCAAAGATACAACGAGTCATGCAGCTGGAACGAGTGGTAGAGAGTAACAATGAATGGGTGGTTGCTGGTGGCCAAGATCTCCTGCTCGGCCAAAGCGCGCTTGATTTTGTTCCTCTCAATCATTTCCTTTTTGTTGAGGATTTTCATGGCGTACAAGCGGGACGTGGCCTTCTCCTTGACTAAGAAGACTTTTCCCACGTCACCCTTGCCTAAAAGACGGACCTTTTCGAAGCAACCTTCGTCGACCTGCACGTCCAAGATACGCGTTGCCAGATTCAGATATATTCGCCCCTGCGTATAGGTTCTTGGCCTTCCTTTGGCGAACGTTAGCTCGCCGATATGGTCCTTGACGTCAAAAGGCTCGGGAATGTCGACGGTCGGCGACTTTTCATGGAGCAAGCGGACCAAGGGGGCCGAGGCCACTCTTCGCAAGGTCTTTTTGAGCGGCGTGACTGGAGCCAGCAAGTTAGGGGAAGCCACAGACGGTGCCGGAATTCCCGATGATAGCGATGGCCCGGGAGGTCTGAGGGGTGAGGAAGGGCTAGCCGTTTGTGCATGATCTGGGGCTGATGCGCCGGGGGGATCAGTATCTCCCGAGCCCGGAATCATCAACACATTGTCATCCATTTCAGCCGAGGTCTCATCCGGCTTGAAGGCTGTCTTCGGATCCACAAGGCGCGGGTTTTTGCCCACAGGGACTGAAAGTATGGATGTGTTGTGTCGAAGATATACATCGCCGCCTTTTTCCGCAAACAGATTGGCAAGCGTCATCCTGCTGGAGCCGGTCATGTCGCCCAAATCATCGGATGACAGGCTAGCCCCAGCAATGTCCAAGGAGTCCGCGGAGCCGAGGTCTTTTTTGCTTGGTTCGGACACCAGGCGTCTTCGGCCCATGTAGAAGAATTTGGGCATAAACGAGCGGGATTCAGGTTCCTTTTCAGTGCACAACTTGTTCTTGGGAACAGCATTCTTCTTCTTTTCTTCATGCAAAGTGTCACTCTCTGGCGACGAGGCGTTCTTGTCATGCATAAGGTCTTGTGGAGGCGAATCGTCGATATGCGAGGTGGTTTCGGGCTGCAGCAGAGGCTCTGGGGTTTTCTCTGTGTCATGCAGAGGTAGGAACTTGAAGATGGATCGGAACTTGGCAAAGTTGGCGTCTGGTTTCCTCAATTCTGCCGACTTGCGCTCGGGCGTGGAGGGCTCAGGATCCTTAAAGAGAAACCGCGAGAGGGAGATTGAACGGGTGCGGCCTTCCGCTTTGGAGTCGTCTATCAAGGGCGGAACCTTCCAGTCGTTATCATCATCGGGGTAGGGGTTTTTCGGGTGGCTCTGAAACGTTGGGTAGAAGCTGACCATTAGAAAGACAATGGATGGGTCAAAGGAGCGGGTTTGACGGATCAGGCACGAATCCTCGACTTTATACACAAGATCAGTCGCAATCCAACAAGGGGTCAAGTCAGAGATCTATAGATCAATCGACAAGCAACGGATGGACGGATCAGCCAGCTTAGACGGGGTATCAGCACGAGTAAAATACAATCGAATCACTCGGACAAAAATTGACAGACCCACGAAAGAAACCAGTCAATCAGTACAGCTAAGCAGGGGTTGTATGAGCCAATAAACACTCTTCAATATACAGCACAAGTTCAAGGCTTAACAGTTAAACAAGTCCAATTATGTGCACCAGCGATGCAAGGACAAATTGTGACTCAAGGAGAGACTGATTCAAGGATGGACTGATCCAAGGATGGACTGATTCAAGGATGGACTGATTCAAGGATGGACTGATTCAAGGATGGACAAGGATGGACTGATTCAAGGATGCACTGATTCAAGGATAGACTGACCAAGGAGAGGGCTGATGCAGGGATAGACTGATCCAAGGGTAGTACTAGTGCAGGGATAGCACTTAACCAAGGGTAGTACTAATGCAGGGATAGGTCTGACTCACGGTAGACTGAACCAAGGATGGGACTGATGCAAGGGGGTCGTGACAGAAAGGCGCCAGATTAAAAGAGATCTGGAACTGGCGAGGTCACGTGCACGAAAAGAAGGGCTTCGCTGGCAGGAGCTTGTGGGTACAATAGGCAAGACGCGAGACTTTGGGGCGAAGAGGGCCAGGCGGGTGGAGGGTGACGTCGTAGCAAATTGGTATGTATTGGGAAGTGCAGGACAATGTTGAGGCGCGGAGTCCGGGGACTGGGCACCCTGCAGGTCACGTGCGCGGGGGTCTGGCTGGGGCCGGCGGCTGAGGGGTTGGCAAGAGCTGGAGGAATAGTTGGGAGGCAATTCAAAGAAGTCGTGGAATGGTATGGGAGTGTGTGGGAGTGTATGGGAGTGTATGGAAAGGCACAGGACGGTGGGGGTCCCACCGGGCGGCGCACGACCACTGTACCAGGCTGAGGCCTCACTCACCAAGTCAACAACCATCACGTATGCAATGTCTATCCTTCCAATATCCAGGTGCAGAAAACACCGCCATAAACGGGCCAAAATGGGCCAGCTGTTGAGTATCCGTCAGTGTCTTTATCCCATGCACGACCCGTGAAGGGAGCAGCTCCCTCTTTGGCGGGGCATCCCCGCATCCCGTTTACCGCCAATCAGGGTTGATGAGTTCTACACCGGAAAGTAATGACTATTCAATAAGGCTATATGGGCTGGCTTTTTGATTTTGGAAAATGACTCTAGCGACTTGCGTGTCAGGATCAGACCGATACCAACAATGGTATGAGGAAGGACTCCTAATTCTATTCGATATTTGATATGCTCCGTGTCAATGGTGCACGGAAAACTGGGGAAGAAGTAGGACCAGAGCCCATATATTTCAAGGCTTTCCAGAGCCGATAAAGCGGCATTGGATTCGGGATAGTGAGCAAAGGCCAAAGATGGTGGCTGTGAAACCAGTCTATTACAAACACTCATATTCACTATGAATTAGATGATATCAAACATCATTCAGCTGACGTTTCTCAAAAAAAGTTTTCATGGAGCCATTCTTGTGTGTCTTCTGGCGCTTTACATTCCATCCCGAATTGATTTGTGCCAGGTCAAATTTTGGCAGCGGGGAGCCAATATGACCCAGGGCTGATCTGTTAGCATATAGAAGGGGTTAGCGGGTTACTACAAAGCGGCACACTCTCACACAACCAACTTCCATATGCTACAACCGTGTGAACTTGTACAAGTTTGGGTAGTTCTGATGTCATCGAAGATGACGTGTCAACAGGGTGCGTTTATTGAGCTCTTGATTTCTGTGATCATCGTGAGGAGTCTAAATGACCCAAATTTCCGTTGGTTTAATTATGAATTTAGTGGTGATCACGAAGGCGAACCAAGCCAAATACGCAGATTATATGACTGCATAAGATTAGCGAGTTACACATTCCCTCGTTTCGGGCGTCACTGTCGGCCGACGGGCCCCTATCGATGATTGATTGAGTCATGACGATGTCAATGAAATTCCTGGCTGATGGAAGACTCGCAGTTGGTAGTACCTTTCAGATCCACCTTTGGCCTGCCGTGTGCGGTTGCAAGGCGGAATCATCGGGAACCCGCATCAAGTGAGTAGTCTCCAATTCCGGCCGTTTCCTTCGAGGCAACGTCGTGGTTTCCTCGGATCCCACACTCGTCTAAATCGAGTTTCTTTGCGGCCCTTCGGACTGTAAAGGTGCCAGCCACCGTGACGTGGTAGCTCCCTTTCTCCTTAACCGTCAGAAACTAGCGCGATCGGGACTCTTTGATGCCAACGGCCTTGCCAGTTTACAAGTGACATGAACAGACTTGAGGGCTACGCGAACAATTAGACAAGAGCGTAAACGGGGACTAGTTGCGATTTAGAGGCCAAAATAAAGACTATTTTGAAGATTGGGCCCAGTCGGAAATCGGACTGGAATCAGAGACTGAGCAGAACCGAGCTCTTTACCGAGACCAAGGCCGAGATTCTTGCAAAAGAAAAGGCTTGAGTTGCTTTCCACCGACTCCGCCACGGACTTGGCGTACAACGAGCCCTTTTACTGTACGTGATTGCACTTTTGCGGTAGGAGTCGGGGGTTCATAGTCCGCGGGTTTGCCATGGTCAGCACTTTTGCTGAGAGAAGTGGCCTTCTTGGCGTAAAGGGTTGCTTCCGGCGTGGGAGCTTTGTGTTTGCCATGAGAGAAACAAGCAGCTGGGGTCCTCTGGTGTTGCAGTATGGAGTAGGCAAACTGGCGCATTGACAATGTGACAAAGCTTAAAATGAAAGAGGTTTTTCCTCTTCTGGAAACAAGCAGATATTCTGGAAGATGCAGCAACCGTAAATGACACAAACTCTACTAACTCTGGAAGTGGGTAGAGTTTGGCCCGGTGTAAAGGCTTCCAATCAAGTACATCATTGGGTAGACGTGATGGCGTGAAGAAACCTCATGGGTATTCAACGTCCATGCAAATTAGCTGAGTGGAGGCGTTCCACATACTGAACCGTCAGAAATTTTACAGGACTAATTTACCATTCCTTTCTGAATCTATAGGTCTTGATCTAACCGCTTTTCAATAGACTCTACAGTTATTCTGCTGAATTCTAGAGAAGATTCTAGAGAAGATTCTAAAGATTCTAGATCCGAAATTGTATCATAATGCTGTCAGGTTCTTGCGGGGCATAAGGACTAGGAGATTGTCATTTGTCCGTGAAACAGGGGGATCCAAGCTAGAGATTCGTATCGGGAGAGTAAAACTATTGGAAAAGGTAGTGACATAATTGGCCTAGTAACTAGTTATTACAAGTGTGTAACCGAAAATAGACCTTGGATTGTTAATTAGTCTCTTTCTTCTGCTCAATTAAAAGAAGATCTTCAGAAGATGGTATATAAGATCGTTATTGGAGCATCTGTCTACTCGAGAAGCGAGCGGCTCGGACCGTGCGTAGGGCGACGTCATTGCGCGTCTAGCCGTGCATCGCAGGCTAATTGGCTACTACTCAGCAAAACATGAACCTGTGTTATTGGAGATCCACACTTGTATTTTGTGTCTAGACCAAGGTTCAACCTGGCAAGACGGTGGAATCTTCTTTCCCCGCCGGGACTGCACATAGTGGCCCTCTGCACAACCCACCAGAGAAGCACACGAGCTACTCCTTGACACGATCTTATTGGAAGATGGTATTGGTTCAGCAACTTTCCCTTGTGAGTTGTTATTGTGTCGAAAGTATATCCTTGTGCCCGACTTTTCATCTTTCTCTTTCTTTTCTCAGATGTGCTATACATGTTTTACAGTCCAAGTGGTTAATATACCAAAAGTTGAAAACTGCATATTTTAATATTCCTTAAATAGACATGGTCAAGATAAACCCGAACCTATAAAATAGTTCTCAGTACCTTATTTGTTATGTAGATCACCTGATTTTTCTTTGACCTCCTCACTTATTTTGTATTAGTCCTTTATAAGATCTTCCCATCAAATTATGCATGTATTACCGTGGTATTACCTACCCATAGGGTCTAGCATTTTAGAGTTTCACATAAGAAGTCGATCCAGTGCGTCTAGTAAGCCATTATTCAATTATATATCCCCTTTTAATATTTCACCAGGGTTCCTGTTAGATCCACCATGGGTAGCCATGGATACCAAATTTACCTGCGACGTACGCTACAAGGGGAATCACCGTTACCCCCACTTGGAGAGAGGCGTGTCGGTTCCCGACCGACTATCTCCGAGACTCAGACGAGAGGCACCAGCTGCACCTTATCCGAAGCAGCGCCGTGGTTTTACCCAAATGCAACGTCATGGGGTTCTTAGATGCAGGACAAACACCCGCCTCAAGGCGCCATTTGGTCTAGATTAGCCAGATTGGGACTTGTGAACGTGTACAACACCCCAATCCGACCAAGTATGGCGCCATCGTGCCCCGCCGGCGGAAGGGGGTGCAATCAGGACCGGCCTCGCCATGAGTGTCCGGTCCCTCATTCGCCGGGCCAGCTGTCATCTATGCAAGTCTGGATGATCCCTTGTTTTAGGGATCATCAACGAATGCACCTTTTCTTAAGTACTTGACGTTAAAACAACTACAAAAGAATATGACACCCATCGTCGATTGACACTTGATTATTGAACTACTGCTCAATATAAAAAATACCATTGCTATTATGCTTCTATTTCACAAGAATTCACCATTTCTAAAATTCACCTCACCATAAAATTACATACTTTTCCCTCCTCCAACACTGATTAGCGTGTGGCCTTGTCTTTTTCTCAAGAGGTCCCCTGCTTCCATTCTCAATCAGACTCTTTCTGCATGTTGACAACTCCTTTACCCCTTTGACTGCTTTGAAACTTTAGGAACTAAAGAAGTACCAGTAGGAACAATTATTGAAAAGAAACCTTTGTCGTGCGTTCAGTCTCGGGTACAACCTGGCTCGTTTGTTTCATTGACTCTACTCGAGCTTCGGTATGAGCGTTACCCTTCGGAGTCTTGAGCGTCCTCATAGTTACGTCTCATATAGTCATGATAATTTTTCCTGGCATCACTTAAAAAGGGGTCAGTGATTGACACTAGAATCAATAGGGTTTTCAATCCGCTCCCGCTGCTCTACTTATACCCGACCTACCGAGTGGAAACTCCGCTCTCCCTTCGATATTCTGTCTCACCAGGTTTCATTTCCTTTAGTCAATGATTTATTTTATATATGATAGTTGAATTCCAGGATTATTCATGTATTCATTACTAGATCATGCTTCTAGAGCATTTAAATTCCCGAAGGATGCACCGCTGAATGCATACAAAAGGGGGATCTTCTTCTCTTGAATTCTTGTTCATGGTGATCAAGCCTCCTTCGTGGTCCCGGAGGTAGGCGGAAGCTTCTTCAAGTGTTTGAGGTGTCGTTGCGTTGCTTCACTCGTATGCGATGCTAGCTTGCTGACGCTGAGGCGATATCTGGCATGGTGAGGGTTGCTAACCAATTGAACGAGCCTAGTAGCTCTTGATATAATCGCACATCGGCGACCTCTAATTTTTCGTCGCCCTCGTCGCGTGCATAGTCAATGAGTGGAACTTTCATCGTCTCCTTGGGAATTAGGTGATAGTACCTTTTCAACTCCTCCTCCCTATAATTGCTTTGGTGGACTATCTGTCCTCAGTTTTGTGAATTCCATTCCGCAGAATTCCTTTACTTTCCTAGGTCTTTGGTCTTTACCTTCCACACTTCATTTGGCCGTCTGAGTACTTCAAGGTAGTCTGCTTGTGTCTGCGGCGACTAGGATATCCTCCACGTAGAGTGCATATTTCTATGCCGTCGGCAGATGGCTTCTTGAATAGCGTTGGTACAGACATTGTACTTTCGGATCCCATCTCTGAAACGTAATCGATGTGATGGTACCAGGCTTTTCCGGCGTGCGGCGATCCATATAATGCTTTTGTACACTTCCACATGCGGCTTGAATCAATCCCAGGTACGTTCTTTGGGGGCCGTAAATACACTGGCTCAGCTAGCGTAGGTAGGCCATTTGCCATAGTGAGAGTCCTCTGGATATAGCAAGCCCTTAGTGTTCTTGGAATGCCAGTGCTACCCCGTATATGTTATTCAAGGTAAAAAATAAAGTCAATAAAAAATTTAATTTAAGGTTAAAATTCGATAAGATAAATTAAAGCATAGTGTTCTTGGAACCCCGTGCTACCCCGTATATGTTAAGTAATACAATTAAAAAAGTTAATAAAATTTAAAATATAATAAAATAAAAAATTAATAAAATTAGTATAAGATAATTATAAAATGAAAGAGTAAATGAAGTAAATGAAGTAAATGAAGTAAATGAAGTAAATGAATAAATGAAGTAAATGAAGTAAATGAAGTAAATGAAGTAAATGAAGTAAATGAAGTAAATGAAGTAAATGAAGTAAATGAAGTAAATGAAGTAAATGAAAATAAATATTATAATAGCAATTATTCAAGGTAAAAGGGTTGTTTTTAAGGGTATAAAAATTCTGCATTTTATTGTTTAAATATTCTGATCTACGTGAGTGGGTATCACATGAAACGCATTATAAGTGTAATAATTCAGCAAGTTAAAAGGGATACTAAGGGTAAAAATTGGGCATGTTATTTTAAATATTTTTGTCTACGTGAATCCCGAATCACATGAACAAACGCATTATGCAAGTTAAAAGGGGTATTTTTATTTCCACGGGAACCACGGGTGAGTAGGTTTTCGAGCAATCGAGGATTTGATTAAAGCCTTGTGCCCCCAACCGGGCTTTAATAATTGTATATTTGGATAAAATTTAGCAATAATTGGCACGTGGTATCTTTTATACCTATTTTGGACACAAAAGGACAGGCCGAAAGGTTCTGGTCACGATGATCACCAGAAACCGTCCAAGGCAAACGAAATCTGCAAGTGACGAGCAAAAAAGAGAGGTTGAAGAAAAGGCCGGGCCACATCTTTCCTAATTAGGCAATGCGTCATTCAATCATATGACATGACTGAACTGGAGACTTGCTACTATACAGACAATTATGCAAACTAGAGTGGGATCACTGGTGCAAACGGGTCCGGATGGTCAAGACCTTTGGCTCGTGAGTACAGCTAGCTACACCACCGCCTGTGTTATTGCGCCTTGGGTGTGAATACCCATTGCACCCTAGATGCTCCACTCCAGAGGGACTTGTTCCGGGAAAGGGCCTTTCCATTCAGACAAGCCTCCACTACGGAGCAAGGCTTGGGTTACCATCTCGTCCAATGCCTTTGGCTGTTGATATAGCCACCAAAAGTGGTCCGAACGAGCTCTCGCGAACACGGCTCCGAGGAATTATCCAGACTATGCTCAATAATCGTTCATCCATCCTCATTCATCCATCCCCAATTGAAACCTCGAGAACTGTTTCATGGCATATGCAGCTGCGGCTCCATTAAATGAGTGCAGCAGAGCCTGGCTTCCAAAGCAAGTTCCATGGCTCGAGGGCTTTCCGAGGATTTTCCTTCAGCTCGCCTTGACCAATGTGGTCGGTTCGTGGCACTCATTGGAACTGTTTCTGAACCCCAGATGGCCGTCCTAAGGAGTAGAGGACCCATCCACCCCGGTCCTGGCGGTGGATCAAAAAAGTCATCAGTCTGTGGGGGCCAGAAAAGGGAGACAGCTCCCGACCGGCTTCCGGCCACCCTATGCACAACCAATTGGGCATTGGTTGTCTTGTTCTGGTAATGTGTGAATCGTCTCCCATTGGTTGGAATCACTGTCTCACCACACTAACCACGAGTTCATAAAATGGAATGATTTCGGATTCACAAGAACCCTTCCACTGCCCTGCCAAACCTCGGCCCGAATAAACAAGCCACGGAATCCTGCCCATGACGATAACCAACGAGGAGGGCCTAACAATGAATATCAATCGCTGAAACTGACCAACAATGAATATCAATCGCTGAAAATGACCAACAATGAATATCAATCGCTGAAAATGACCAACAATGGAGACGAATATGCCACGCGGCTGTCGTCCATAATCAGTGGGGCCAATGGTGACTTCAACTTTACTCTTAACCTAAACGACTCGAATTTGCTCAGACGTCGTTCGTTGGTGAAGAGCAGTACTGCATGAACCCCACCTAATTGTTGAATTGAGACCGTCTAGTACTGGTTTAAGTATTCAATTACGGCGTTATCCCCTGTAACCGCAGTGATCCGAAGAGAGTTAGATTTGAACATGTAACTGGATCAATTTGGTGGAAAGCACGTGGAATAACGCTTCCACACAAGTGATAAGAAAGCACTTAAGTCGCCTTACCCCAGTGATTGGTATGAGTGGCATGCGCCATTGCATATTAGCGCGGCGAAGATTGCATTTAGTAGATGATGTTTTGTCAGCCATGAGTAGAATGGGAAGTTCTTTCCGCATACAGTTAGGTGGGCGGGCTTGACGCCGGCGCTGTGTGCAGGTCCATCCTCCTCCGGCACCAAGCAGTCATGAGTTTCCAATAGGTCGGCCAATTCTCCCGATTGTGCCATTTGCTGGATATGTCGCATCCGCCTGCAAAATCCGACTTGACGTAAAGTTGCGGAATCGTTGGCCACTGGTCCTTGATCCCCTCTCTCAATTCTGGGTCCTCCAACACGTTGTATGCAGCAAACTTCATGGGATCAACGCCCTGCTGGCCTAGCATTTGGATTGTGGCTCTTGAAAAGCCACTGCGAGAATTCAGGCGTTCCTTTCATAAACAACTGGTGTCCCTTGGACGGCCTTGTCAAGGGCATGTTTGATTTCGGTGGAGGAGTCTTTTTGAAAAAGCCGACAACGGCGTCGGTCCGAGGGAAACCCAGTATTAGTAAAGCGGAACATAAAACATAAAAGGCTTTTAAAGGCAACGAGAGCTGGTAGCGAACTGCAGTAGCTGAGGGGGCGACCGACACCAAAACACTCAGGGTGCCGCAGGTACTGAAGGCACAAATTGCTTGCCAAGACTTCACTTGAATCCTCAGAACCCAATGGAGAAGTCTTCACATACCTAGAGGATACGATGAAGACTATACTAGACTTTAGCCAAAGTCACTCCCATTGGAAACTCTATGATAAACCGAATCATCCAAGTTTTGAATCGGATACAGAATATAAGAAATTACAGGTTATGAGACTGACTCTTCATCTTCTTCGGTTGAGATCTTGTCAAAACCTTTTGTGTCAGCTGGTACTGTTTTGCTCCATACTTTTGACATCCCATAGTGCAGCAGAAAGCTGGTAATGTAATCATGTAAATGTAGTTTAGTATTACCATTTCCCACACTGATGTTAATACCGAGGAATTTCTCAGTTTCTCCCAAATCCTTCATTTTGAAGCGCCCGCTTAGCATTCCCTTCGTCTTTGACACTTCTTCTATGTTTCTTCCTAAGACTAGAATATCGTCAATATAGAGCGCTATTAATACCAACGAGTCTGCAGTTCGTTTGATATAAACGCACGGTTCATTTATGGCTCTTTTGAATCCCATCTTTCTTATATGATCATTGATCAATATATTCCAGACAAGAGGAGCTTGCTTTAGACCATATAGTGACTTATTGAGTTTCAATACATAATTCCCAGATCCTTTCTTTGGATTAAGCGGAAATCCAGGAACTTGGTTCATGTAGATGTCTTCAACGAGTTCAGCATTAAGAAATGCCGTTTTCACATCCATCTGATGAATTACCATTTTGTGGTGAGTAGCAAAGGCTAGTAGGAAGCGCAAACTGGTAAAGGATATCACAAGTGCAAAAGTATCTTGGTAATCAACTCCTTCAGTCTGTGAGTAGCCTTTGGCAACAACCCTCGCTTTGTACTTGTTATCATCTTTGATTGTGAAAACCCATCGACATCCTATAGGTTTGACTCCAGAGGGACAGGGAACCGGGGATGTACGAACTGCAATGCTATCCGTGTCGATGACCAATTGACTTGCTGGGCCTTTGATTGACGGGTTCTTCGCCAAGGCTTGTGAAATCTTGTACGATTTCCCACGGACCTGCATCCGATTCGGGTGTGGCAGCCACGAGCTTTTCGTTGTAAGGACGTGTCCATTTAGCCCACTTCTTGAGATGCCCCTGCCGAGCTCAACGTGCCCTGCCGAGCTCAACGTGCCCTGCCGAGCTCGTGGCCACTGCCACAGGGGCGCTGCACGTGACCCGCCCATTTGCTCATCTATTCTGCTTTCACATTCAATGCCATGGCCTAGAATCTCGAGATCCGAATGCTGCTTGATCCCATGTGGTCTTACCTATGGCGTCTCCCTCGACCTAGTTCTAGACTAAATGTCCGCGGCACAACATATGGCGAGGCTTGATGCGCGTGCGCTGCTCCGTACCTCCCACCCCATGTCCGTCCAAGAGCTCATCGGGCACCACGCCCACTTCGAGCAGCAGCTCCTCAGCCAGCCCGACGACGAGGCGACGTGGCTCCAGTACGCGGACGCCGTGGCCGGCGACTGGGCCAGGTCGGTGTTTGTGCTAGAACGGGCCGTGTGTGCACTCCCGGCGTCCTCGCTTCTCTGGAACGCCTACTTGCTGCTCCCCTGGACGCCTGCCCAGAGGCCCACGCTCATTGGGCTCTACAAACGGGCGCTTGCGATGCTTGGCTCCACGCCGGCATACTGGTTCCGCCTACTCCACCTTCTACTGCTTGACGTGGCCGCCGGTGCGTCCATGGTGCCGATGATGCAGGCGCTTGACTCGGCGTTGGTGTGCTTGCACCGCTCACACCATGAGAAGTTGTGGGGCCTTTACCTCGACATGGCCGAGTCCGTGGGCGGTGAACTCGGATCCACCACTTCCTGGGACCTCGAGTCCGGCAAGAACCCCGAGTCCGGCAAGAACCCCGAGTCCGACAAGAACCCCGGTTCCCGGCACCTTGAGTCCGGCAAGAACCCCGAGCTCAGCGCTCGCCGCTCCGCGTGCATCTCCATCTACAGACGGCTCTACCAGGCGCTAGCCGTGGGCATCAAGGCCCCGGTGTCGCCACATGTGTGCATCTTGAAGATCGCCCAGCTCGGCGACTACGCCACGGCCGATGCGCTTTTCCGCCGCCTTCCACCCAAACAAGACCTTGCGTTTCTACAGCAGTACATGGAAATTCTTCTGGGCGACCCCAGCTTCTCCGACGACGGCTTCTTCGAAGGGTTGGCGCAAAGCGCCATGCTCGACCACCCAAACAGTCAGTGCACGGTGCTCTTCGCGCTTGCAGAGTACCACCTGGACCGGCACAAGCCGCAAAAAGCCCGCCACCTCTTCTCGTTGGCGCTCAAGTCCGCCTCGTCCGTCCAGGAGGCGGCGCAAGCCTTTGACCGGTTCACCAACTGGGAGGAGAACCAGCTCGAGCGCTGTGTGCAGCACCCCGACGCTGCGCCCCACGTGGACGTGATGATGGACCACTTCGAGGCCGTGCTCGACCGCCACAGCCTCTACCTCAACGACGTGCTTCTAAAGGAGAACCCGCACTGCGTCGACCACTGGCTTGACCGCTTCGCCATGCTAGGCGACCGCCCGGCCGACCGCATCCCGGCCTATGTGCAGGCCATCCGGACCATCAACCCGCTCGAGGCCGTTTCAACCCGAAACGAGTCTCTAGCCACCATCTGGCGGGCTTATGCCGACGTGTACCTCAGCTCGGGCGACGTGTCGTCCGCGGAGCTCATCTACTCGCGTGCTTTGAAAACGCCCTTCCGGAGTGTGCATGAGCTTACCGACTTGTACATTGCATGGACCGAGCTCAAATTGGGGCTTTCTGATATCGAGGCTTTGCACCATATAGAGGAGGTGTTGTTTTTGGAACTGGGGCCTGATGAGCTGGTTGCTCCACGGCAAAACATCCCCTCCAATCCCGGAGAGCCACGTGCTGGAGAACGGCCAAGTACCCGGGAGCTCGAGGCAAAGAACGAGGCAAAAAACGACACGCAGGCAAAAAACTTGCGGACTCTCGCCCATTCCGTCGAGCTCTGGAAATTCTACCTCGACCTACTCCAGGCCATGCCCGAATCGGGCCCCGCCCGCGTCGAGACTGCATACACGCGCATGTTGCAGCTCCAGCTCATGACTCTACGAATGCTCTTCCACCATTGCACCCATCTTGACTCGCAGGGCGAGCGCCAACGCTGCTACAATCTCTACGAGGCGGCACTCGTGCACTTCCACTCGCACGAGGCCCAGGCGCTTATTTGGGAACGCTTCTTGCATGTCTATATACAGCACGAGCCGGTGGATTCGGTCCACGCCCTCTTCTCTCGCATTCTCCGAACACCGGTGCCTGGCCACTGTGCCTATGCCCTCTTCTCCAAGTACGCACGTTTCTGCTCCAAGCAGGGCAAGTTGGTCCAGGCATCGAAGGTTTTGCAGAGCGGCATCGAATACTTGTCCAAGACCGACGCTAACCTCAAGTACACCCCACAACAGAGAAAGACCATTAGTGGTGACAAACATCTGCTTCACACGGACTTATTGAAGGTCCTTGAGGCATTGAACGACGATGCTTTGCTCCGGAGTGCGTTCACCAGCGCTCTTGAGGACCTGCAACTTTTCCTCGCCGATACCGTGGATCTTGCCACGCAGTTTATAGCGTTTGAGGAGAAACGGCACGAGTTCGCCCGGGCACGCCATCTTTTCAAATATGTCACGGCACTTGGTCACCCATCAACAGCTCTTTTCAAGGAGGTTTGGGACGCGTGGGAGACTTTCGAGGCGGAGCACGGCACCGAGGCGTCTTTCAAAGAAGTTCTCCGCGAGAAACGGAAGCTCATCAAGCGCCTCGGCGAGTTTGCAGAAATCAAGGCAGAAATCAACCCCATTGGGTTTATCAAAGGCGAGGCTAGCAGTGGGAAAGGAATAAAGGCCCCAGATGCCGACCCAGATGCCAACCGAGACGCCAACCCAGACGCCAACCCAGACGCCAACCCAGACGCCAACCCAGACGCCATTGATCTTGATATGGACGAGATGTAATTCTCCATTCTATAAAGGCATTTTATAGATTCTCGGTGCTTACCCATTATAACATAGACGAGTTCTCCACCACGCCATGAGACTTGGTGGAGCAGATTCACCGCTTTTTGTTGGCTTTGTCTGCGCACTTCACAATTTCTTGAAAATGTCATGCCACTTGTCTAAAAACGACTCAAGATTCGTGAGTTGATCTGAGCTGTTGTTGAGCTTGATGGACTTGTTTCTTTGCACCAACTCAACTGAGCTATTCCAGTTGATGTGGTAGAATTTGAAAATCGTCAACAAGAACGCCTGATATAATTTCGAAAGATTGTGCTTCCTGTAGCGTGACCTCGAGTAGATCACTATCAACTGTAGGAACATCCCCACCAAGCTCATGGACGAGGATCTGAGCGTGCTCGACTCGAGGGCACTGGCCGTATCCACGGGTTTGGTCTGGCTACCCAAAGAGGATTCCGAGTCTAACGAAGCCTTCGAAAGAGATGCAAAAGCATTTTGGGCCACCACAGGCGTCGATGGCGCACTGTGGCTCAATGGAAGCTTGTCGTTGAGTTGGATGATCAACTCAAAGAGGGTGGACGAGTTTAGACCTTCAAACTCGTCCAAACTGGTGAATCGCTTTAGGATCTTGTACTGGGTACTGGAGGACGAGAGCAACGACAAATCCTTCCAGCAGGCCAATTTCTTGTTCAATGACGCGAACATGTCCAGGTCAAAAACGCTGGCCTCGAACATCTCCATCAAGACATATATGTCATGCAACGTCTGCGAGCTTTGAAACAACACCAAGAAGACCGGGATCACGAAAAGTTCGTGGTGTCTTTTGAGCCCGCCTTCGGAAAAGCTCTTAAGGTAGAGAAGATGCAAGAAGTTTTCTCTGAGCGCATGCCCGTCGGCGTCGGGGTTCTGGATCGTGCCCGTGTCCGACAAATAATTGAGGAAAAGCGGTCTGCAGAGCACGCTATCAACCACCTGGTTAAATTGGGAATCCTTAACCGAGCGTACTTGTGGCGACAACGAGTGGTACTTGGCATCGAGCTGCGGTAGCGAATTGTGGACTCTTTCAACAAAATCTGAGGGCAAGTCCTGGCGAAGAACCCGCATGAAATACTCGAAGCGATACTTTTCCGAGATGGGCGACTCCCAGCTCAAAGCTCGAAGCTTGTTCTTGTCGGAGTGAAGTTTGTGTTTGAACGCCTTCTCATCGGTATCAATCATGAGCCGAAACCACGTCTGCTGGTTCGTAATGTAATGCTCGTTCAACGTTTGCCTCGAAAGCGTTTGGTTCTTGGTGGCCACCTCAAGATCTGTAAGAACTTTGAGCATTTCCTTTCCGTGCTTGGCTTTGTCGTGGGCCGTTTTGGGAGGCAAGTTAATGGGCCGCGTCTGATCCAACACCTCGAGTTTCTCGGGAGAAACAAGACTGAGCTCCTCCTGGGATGTCTGCGATTTCACGTAGTTCGGGAGTTTATGGGTCACGGTCTGGCCCCGGGTGGCCTTTGCCACCTGGGAGTACGAGAGTGAGCGTTGCGTGTAAAACTCCGAGATGTTGTTGCAGATCTCACTATCATTGTCGATACTGTGGAAGGACGAATGATTGACGGCGTCGTCTTCGGGAATCATAGACTCGGTGGTAGCTGGTGACGCGTTATTGAGATTTAGTCTCGAATGCGAGAGCTTTCCAGGCAATGGGCACGGATTAATGGAAGCCACCGACGTATTAGGATACTTCCCGATGCCCGACTCCGATATATCCTCCCAGGAATGCAAGGATGACGACGAAGGTTTTGACGACCTGTAAGCGGCCCCGTTATCCTTGACTACGGGCACATTGAAGGCCAAGTCCAAATCGTTGCCAAGGATCTCATCGTCGTTGCTTTCTTCATAAACTTTTTTGCGAAGCTCTTTTCTTTCCTTCGACTCTTTGGCATTGTAGAAGCGCGTCTTGGACCTGGCCAAGATATAGCTCAGGGTCTCGGATACCTGCCGGCTCAACTTGGGCGGGTGCTTTGGGTCCGACACGTTGGGTGTGGAGGCGGCTCTGATCTTAGGCCGGACAATCTTCAGCAGACGGGGCGGCTCCATCGTGAGGTCGCTGGCCGAAACTGATAGATCATGGAGGGTGAGTGTGGAGATGGAAGATCGCAACTGGTCATCATCGTCCACATCATTCTCATTGATAGAAGAAAATCCAGCTTCTTTAGCGTTGTTGTCGAGGTGAGGGCCCGCGGCCGAACCGCTCCGGGCCGAGGCAGGATCTTGGGCAGGGCCCTTGGCGGCGCCACGACGTTCGGTGGGGCACAGGCCGGTCTCGGCCAGGCGGTGGCCTTCATCAGCAGAAGGGCCTTCTTCGATCGAGGAAAAACCGTGTTTTCCATCGGAGTCGCTGGCCTCGCTAGCGCGGTTGGAGTAAAGCGTGTTCATGGTGATGGAGCTGAGGCGTGAGTCGGGGTTGTCGAAGGGGTTCGAGTTGACCAGCGACGCATCGTCCGAGTCCTTATTGGCGTCCACATGCACGTTGGAGTCGGACGGCCGCTGTGCTTGTTTGGGCAAGCTGGTCGAGCTGGCGCTGATTTTCTGCATGTAGTACTCGTTGGGCCGTTTCTGCTCGTTCAAGTTGGATGCCAGGCCCACGCGGCGCGGCGCAAACCCGGTGTACTTGCGCTTGGGCGCCTGCCGCTGCGCCAGGCCGATGGCAATATCGTAAAGGTTTCCGTTCATGGCGTGTGAGATGATATGATGTGGCTGATGTAGCTGCAGCTTTGTTGTTGACGCTGGCTGCGGCGTGAGTCGGTTCCTCGGCGCGGGCGGATGCCAGAGTCACGCGATGGATGGTTTGGAATCGCTCAGGTTCCAAGTCTCAACGGGACAGACGATTGACCAGGGACAGACGATTGACCGGGACAGATGCCTCTAATCCGGAAGCTAGGATTTCAATGGTTTACAATCGAAGGCCCACTGAAATCAATGGTGGGAATTTCAACGCGATGGAACGCTTATCAGGTCCAAGGAGGCCAAAGCGCACACACTCAAAGGATGTGGAAGGACGTGGAAGAACGTGGAAGGATGTGAACAAAGTCCAAAGACAAGTTCAAGGCGACAGGCCTCGGAGAAGGATGGGTAATGCCGGCCGATTAAGGGGAGCGTGAACAAGGGGCTTAGCCACTGGGAATGTGGCGCGACGAAGACCCGGGGGGAAAAGGGGGGAGATGGAAGCGAGTGGAATGGGAAAGCCAGGGGCACGGTTTTCCTGTATGGAGGTGGAATGGACAGGCGTGCTGCTAGTAGTTAGCTAGTGCTGGGCGTGGTTGTTGCGAGGGAAGTGGTGGGAAGTTTGTGTTTGCTTTGGAATTTTTAGGCCTTCTGTTTGGGACTCGCGGGCGTGCGTGCAGGACGCGCTGAATCATGTAGTCTCGCGCCCCTGTTAGTTTCGCGCTCGCCCACGCCACGCAACACCCGTACCTCCGCGGTGGGCCGGGCCCATGCGCTACGACTACGGCCAAAGTGTCCGGCGAACATGTGCTTCGAATGCTAGTGGGACCGTCTCGTTTATTTGCTTTGGTGCAAGAGGGGAGACGATCTTGGCTACGGCTGCAAACTTCCTTTGGTCTGATATGACTTCGGCTATTTCGAACTTTGTTATGATTTCAAACTTTGATTCTCGTAATTTGATATTGTAGCAGGTAGAGCACATTCAGGTGCTTTCTTGGGCTCGCTGGGCCCGTTCCGAATGGTGACAGACCACCTAATCAAGCCTGTGTTTTTGCGTTGTGTGACAATGTGGTGACTCGAAAACGGACCGGACTCTGACTCAACACTGGCCAATTGGACAAGGGCTCGAGCGTATTTCCAATAGCTCTAGACTGGACAAAAGCAGCCCAAACAGAGATCTTAATCGACCTTCATAGCATCAACAATGCCTTAGCAATGGCATCACCATCGCAAAATAGGCATCCCACTGGCCAAAATAGCTTCCAATGGGATGTCCTTAGCAATTCAATTCTCACACCGATATCAACAGTCGCATCATATTGAGTTCATCATTATAGAACAATAGTTGAACAAGGATTGACACAACAGTAACTTCAGCACTGGCATCGAGACTATGAAAAGACTTGAATAGCAGTACCAGTAGCCACCGAACCAATGAGATCTGAGGGTTTGCACGTCGACGCCAAAGTGATCTCACAATGATTTCACATAGATCTCAACTTTCACTGTGATATTGCAGGACACCACAGTGCAATAGTATGGTCTCCATTTCAACCAGCATTGACTTGAAGACTCATTCTTCACGCAAGGTAATGATACACATTGGAAGAGTCCGGGTCTCGGCGCAAATACTCCTTTTCGATCAAGTCCTCGATTCTCTGCTTGATATGGATCATCGAAGGCAAGAAGCGAGTTTGGAGCTGCTTGATAGTCTCCTCAATCAAGTCATTATGCTTGATTGTTTGCCGGGACTTCATCACACGCACAATGGATGCGTCCACTAGATGCTGCTTCCCCTCAAGAATATCCGACTGCACCTCGCTGGATTCCTCGGTCTTTTCGCTGCCTTCAGACTTGACAGTCAACACCTTGATTCTGGACGAGGTGGACTTGAACTTGCTATTGAGTTGGAACGTGTCGGAGCTGCGGATATCCTTGGACATGGGGCTTTTGACGAGGAGACGCAGCCGCGGTGCCACGGCGATGGAACGCAATTGCCGCTTCAAGTCCGCCTCCGGGATCTGGGTGAGCTCGTATATCTCCGTGTATGTCAAGACGATCTTCTGGTCGAAAGCTGACACTTGCACGTTGTCCTCCAGTGACTGAGGAGCAAAAAGGAGCATGATGATCCCTGCGTAGGTGGACATGTTGATTTCGTATGTCCGCGATGGATAGGTGATGCAAAGGTCCATGGAACCAAACTTCGGGTACCAGTACAAAGCCTTATTCTCATTGCGCTTGCCCGAGCGCCAAAACTCCTCAAAAACCTTCATGGTGGGCCGGAGCTGCTTTGGCCAGATGAACCCAACCTGACCATCAACGGCGCCAAACGCCTGGTGGTCTTTGGTCATGGATTTGGGCCACTCCGCCAAGTTGCATATCTTGAGGTCCAAATTAACAAGCGAATTGTCGGATTCGCTGACAAAGCGGCGCCATTCGCTGGACAATTCCGCCGACAGTTTCACGTCCTTGCGCATTTTGACAATGCGCTCGAGATAGTGGCTTCCCGTGAACACCTCGTCCCACAACTTGGATATCATCACGTCCTCCAAGTCGTCTGATTCGGAAGCACCGCTTTTGGCGTTCAAGAATCGCTTGGCAAAGTGAGCTGCATAGTGGTTTTCGAACGCATGCTTGTCCTCTACTAACTTGAGGAAGCATATGGACTTGTTGAGAAAGTCCAAATTGGGATTGGGACCCGTTTCCTTCCATTCCGACTGCTTGGAGACCTGCTTGATATGATGGTCCATGTACACCAGAAGAAGCTCTGCGGGATTCAAGACAGGCACAGGTTTTCTTTTGGGCCACGAGTGAGATGAGCCCAGACCCAGCAGCGAGAAGCCAGTGTTGATGAATTGCTTGAGTGATGCAAACACCGTAAACTCCACCGACGGGTCCGATTGGAAGGCGTTTTGCACGAGCACACCGAGATTTCGCTGATACAGTAGAATAGCCTCGATCCATTCGAGCGCAAAGGCAGTGGTATGCGAGGTCACCAAAGAGGACTTTTTCTGAAGGCCCGGGTCTGTCAGCAGCGCGCTTTTCTCGAGCGCCCGGTGGATCTCCACGGGTAGTTGAAGGCCCTGCAGGACAATGACGCTTCTGAGATGGGATTTGAGGCGCTTCCGCTCGGGGTCGATCCGGCCATCCAAATTGTAAAGAGTTTGAAGTTCCAAGGAGTAGTCGGGCCTCAGGGGATCCAGAGGCTCCCCCAGCGGTTGTCGCAAGTTTTGCGCTAGTAGCGTGCTCGTAAGAACGGGCTCTAGCCAGTACAGCAAACCATGCATTTCTGGCGGAAAGTCCATCACGGTGTCGAGGTTCAGCTCGATAAGGGTCTCGTTCATGACACCAAAGATCTTGGGCTTTGTCTGCACGCCAAAGAGGTTGGAGGAAAACATGTTCATGGTGAGCTCCTCCAGTGCTATTAGGCCGGAGACTTGCTGGAGATAAAGCGAGCCCAGGCGGGCAGCCAAGGCCGAGCGGGCGAAATCCGAGTAGAACACCCGGCACAGAGCAACAAGCGGCTGCTCAAACTCTTCGTTGTAGATGTTGGGTTTCTGCGGCAGCGCGTACTTTTCATCGGCCATGAGCTCAAACATGGATAAGAGTTTGGATATGTAGAGGCGCGAATCGGGAGGGGCAGCTGAGGATGGCGAGGTCTTGGAGTCAGAGGGACTCTCCGAGCCCAAACTCTCAGCAGCTCTCTCCGAGCCCAAACTCTCAGCAGCCCTCTCCGAGCCCAAACTCTCAGCAGCCCTCTCCGACGCACACGTCTTCCGCGAAAGGGCCATCTCGTCACATAGCAAGCGCACCACCAAGCGCACCATCTCCAGATGGTCGTGGCGCAAGAAGTCGCTCTCAAAGAGAACCACGCCCAAGTCATGGATAAGCAACTTGTGGTTCTCCTTCACGTACACCCGGTTCATGTACATGAGAATGTCGCTGATGAGCTTCATCAGCTGCAGATGGTCCAGCCACTCGTCAGCGACCGCACCGAGAAAGCCGGCGGACGAAAGGCGCAGCGACTCCCATTGCTGGAGGAGCACCCGGCGCCTCTCGTGCAAATGGGTTGTGATGATTAGCGCCACGTCCTCGTAGAGCCGCTCGCCGCATTTGTGGAGAACCAACGTGTAGGCGATCCGGTACAAGTTCTCGTACAGAAGCGAGGAGACGTTCTTGTTTTGGATGTGGCGGAAGGCGCTTGCTAGCATGGCCCACAGCGCGTCATAGTCAAAGGGGTTTTGCACCACCACCTGCGGCGAGAAGGCGGACCGCCGGGGTGGGCGGATCTTGGACCTGCGGGTGCCGGGCGGGATCATGGGTGGGAGGTTCGGAAGAGGGTGGGTTTGAGAGGGGCGTACACCTGTGCATCTGCGCGGTGCGGGTTCCAACCATCACCTGTGCCGAGCATTTGGATGAGGATCAACCTGTAGTCTCGAGGCCAGGAAATGTCCAGGTTACCGAACAGATGACCAATGCGGGGACTATTGAAAGACCGGGCTATGCGGGTGGGCTTTAATGTCCAAATGATCCAGGCTATCCAAAGTCTAGAATCCCCAGATACTGATATTCCAAGGGGTGATCCATATGTGCTGAGATCCATGACCAGAGATGCATGTCCAGAGATTCATGACCAGAGATTCATGTCCAGAGATGCATGTCCAGAGATTCATGTCTAGACGCCACAGATGACCCAAACGCCTAGCTCATCCAAACGGTATACACCAGTGAAGCCATGGCTCACGATGCCTGGTTTTGGTTTCGGATGATTGTCCCCTCAGATCAATTTGGCCGAGAGTCTGATCCGACGGCGAGACTCGCTTGGCGGCAGAGCTCTGCCAGAAATGGAAAGCGCATCAGTCCTAAGCCTGAGCTTGCTTCTCTATGGCAGGCGCTCGTGTGCATGTCGATGCAAACCATTTCCGCTTCCCCAATCGAACAAACAGCGACTAACAGCGACCAACAGCGACTAACAGCGACCAACAGCGACTAACAGCGACCAACAGCGACCAACAGCGACCAACAGCGACCAACACAATTGAACAGAAGAATGGGCCCTCAGTGCATATTTTTCCGTCCAGGCGCCGCCCCACATTCTTGTTCCATTCAAGACCGTCAGCAGGCCTGCCGCCATTCTTCATGCGGTGGACACAAAAGAACCCGTTGAGTTTTGAGAGATGCAATGGAATCCTTCAATCATAGAGATGGCGCCTTTCAAGGCATTCGCTGATGCGTCGAGCCAGTTGGCCTTGAGAATCGCCGGAGACAGCGGAGCCCCAAGAGAAGTTGCGTAGATGGCCGTCGCCTGACGCTAGCGCAAATTCAGTCTCTTAATGATCCTCAGGAAAGGCTCTCCACGGTCCCCTTCTCCAAAATCAAGTGTTTGTGGAGAAACCCGTTGATGGGCTCCACATTATGCAAAAAGAGCTCACTTTGTTCGGACAATTGAACATGAGCAAAAGGTTCATTTTTGGCAAAGCTTGCATGCTACGACCATCACTAGAAGTGTTTTTATGGCTCAGGGGATCTTCAAGGTCACAAGTTCATCTCCTCGCCAACGCATGCTTTCTGTTCCAATCTATTTCTACAAGGCATAATCTTGAAGAAGGACTTGTTCGGGGAATCCGAAGAATAACGGAAAAAATATCAGAGCTCAGTTCAGCAAACTAACCAGTCCCCGCTGCGGAGCAATGTACTGATTCCACGGTCAAAACTCCGCCATTGACAAACGTGGCGTTGGAAATCATGTCACTGAGCATGAGGTGGTCCTCCTTGTCGATGACCAGTCGAAATTGGCCGTGGTTTAGTGAAGTATCACTTCTACATGACCCAATATCACATGCTGAGCTGCAACCAATAATAATGCCGCCAGGCTAGTGGTTGATGTCAATTGCTGGTTTCTTTTCGCCACCACCCGCCTTGGCCGTCTCCAAAAAGCCTTATTTGCATCCTTGCTGGGTTTGAGTTGGTGAACTTGCAAGTGTGGATCGAGATGTGAGACTTTGCTAGATTCCATGGGTATACTCTCCTTTGTGAGACTTGGTGACTTTGCAAAGTGGGTGAGGAATTTTGCCATCAGCCAGTTGTGCTTGCTCAATCTGTGGAGAGCCATAACTGGCCCAGCTTTGATTCGTGGCTCGACTCAGGCACTCTGGGAAAAGCCTCGATGTCACCCCAGTGGGGCGGTCCAATGGACGATTTGCAAGGCTGGTGAGCTTTAGGCCAATATCCTACAAGTCCCAGGGACATTCGAGAAAAGTTTCAAATGACCCGAAGAATCATGCAGCGTCAATGGCTCAACCAGAGGCCAAGTCAGCATACGCGGCGGACTCGTGAAGTGTTGGTGATGAAGTCACACTAATTGTTTCGACAGTTTGGATGTCCAACATCAAAGTGTCACCTGCACGAGGTGCCGGATCCAGCGAAACGAGCAGGGCAGTTTCATTTCCATTTTCAGTTGCAGAGGGATCGTGGTGACCAATGGAACAGTGCATCACATCACTTGATGGCGGACCAGTTGCTCCTGTCAGCGCAGTTCAGCGTCTTGGTCTGGCGAGTGGTCAGTGCTGCACACAGAGGAGGCCTGCTGACGTTGGCCAAGAATGCATGCGCCGCCATTTGCACGACACCCTTTTTCGGCTGGGACCCTTGGAAGGAGGACTTGTTTCTAGGACCGTCAAACATGTCTCGGTTGAAACGACATCGCGGTGGTGCTTTATTCCTGCATTCCTCCAAACGTCTTCGGCTTTCCTGCACGCTCTTGGCGCCGTACCAAATGGGGGTTCCGGAATTGGAATGAACAGTTGGTCGCATACAAAGGCATGCCCGCTGGTGACAAGGAACAGTCGGTTCTTCGAGTCACGGCAATGCCGGGCTATACGCATCTGATGCGGTTGGCCAGAATTAAGAACAAGGGGCCTTGTGTGCAGGCTGCTACGATGTTGGCCACAGGAGCAGTGCCAGCATAAGTTTGTTGATGACTATGGTAGATGATGAGGCCTTGTTAATGATCTTGGGCGTCACCATCTGTCAAACCCGGGCCCTCGGACTGTATATATTTCGCTTGTATACAGGATTGAGGACAATTTTGCACCCATGCGCAGCGCACGACCCATCGTGGGTACGGTGTGGGGTGGTATCGTATAGGGGGAATGGATCTCTTTCCCAGCAGTGGTGGTCAGTTCAGCGATTGACCAAAGACCTTTGGCAAAGTATAGTCATTAGACAGGTTTGGGTCGATTTAGTCGGTCAGTTCACTCGGTCAGTTTAGTCGGTCAATTTAGTCGGTCAATTTAGTCGGTCAGTTCAGTCGGGTCAGTTTAGTCGGGTCAGTTTAGTCGGTCGGTTTGGGTCAATTGAATCGGTCAGGTTGGGGCAGTTTGGTCGGTCAGGTTTGGGTCAATTGAATCAGTCAGTTTACTCGGCCACAGCCTTGGCGAGTCAGCCCAAATATTGGCGGTGGCACCCAGACATGTTGACCAGCCATCTACATCACCCGATTAGAACATGGAGTAGTGAGCGGCTGACGCCGGCCCGAAACCGGCGAGCCGCCGGTCGCGCGCGCGGTGCACCGGCACTTAGCAATGGCCGGCCGCTGATTGGACACAGCGCGCATCCCGGAACCGGCCCGCGCCTGGCGTGACTGACTCTCGTTTCGGAACATAAAACCCTCAACTTCCACCCTTTTCTTCCTCCTCATCCAGTGAGTTTCTCCCACAACACTTCTTCCGGTCTCAACTCCCCTTGGCCTAGCTCTCATTGTCTCTCTTGGTACACCGCCTAGGACTGCTATTGCTACGCCCCTTTAATCTCAGACTACCGTTGAACAGCATATTTACCGCCATCGCAACATCCTCCCACATCCCATCAGCACTCAATATGCCGGGACCGCTTAGAACTTTATACGACAAGGTGTTTGAGGACCACGTGGTGCACAAAGACGAATCCGGGTCTTACCTCATTTACATCGACAGACATCTCGTGCACGAGGTGACCTCGCCGCAAGCATTTGAAGGCTTGAAGAATGCCGGCAGAAAGGTCCGCAGAAGCGACTGCACGCTTGCCACGGTTGACCACAACATCCCCACGGAGTCTCGTGCGTCGTTCAAGAACGTCGAGACGTTTGTGGAGCAGGAGGACTCCAAGTTGCAGGTGATGACCTTGGAGCAGAACGTCAAGGACTTCGACGTCACCTACTTTGGCATGGAGGACGCACGCCAGGGTATTGTGCATGTGATCGGCCCCGAGCAGGGCTTCACTCTCCCGGGCACCACCGTGGTGTGCGGAGACTCCCATACCTCCACCCACGGCGCCTTCGGTGCATTGGCCTTTGGTATCGGTACCTCGGAGGTGGAGCACGTGTTAGCTACGCAGACGATCATCCAGGCCAAGTCCAAGAACATGCGCATTCAAGTGGACGGCGACTTGGCCGCCGGCATCACCTCCAAGGACTTGGTTCTACATGTCATTGGTGTCATTGGCACGGCCGGAGGTACCGGCTGCGTGATTGAGTTTGCCGGCTCAGCCATCGAGGCCTTATCCATGGAGGCCAGAATGTCCATTTGCAACATGGCCATTGAGGCCGGTGCGCGTGCCGGAATGATCCGGCCCGACGAAATCACCTTTAACTACCTTAAAGGAAGACCTTTAGCCCCCAAAGGCGCCGAGTGGGACAAGGCCGTCAAGTACTGGTCCTCGCTATACTCCGACGACGGCGCCTGCTTCGACTATGACATCCACATCAATGCCCAGGACATCGTGCCCACCATTACCTGGGGTAACTCTCCACAGGACGCGTTGCCCATCACAGCGTGTGTGCCCGACCCAGCCAAACTCGATGACCCAATCAAGAAGGCCGGCATGGAGCGTGCGCTTGAATATCAAGGCTTAACGCCAAACACCCCGCTCAAAGACTTGAAAATCGACAAGGCTTTCATCGGGTCCTGCACTAACTCGCGGATCGAGGACTTGCGGGCAGCAGCAAAGGTGGTGAAGGGCCATAAAAAAGCCGACTCGGTCAAGTTGGTGTTGGTGGTGCCCGGCTCGGGCTTGGTCAAGAAACAGGCCGAGAAAGAAGGCTTGGACAAGATCTTCGAGGCGGCGGGATTTTCCTGGAGAGAAGCCGGCTGCTCCATGTGCTTGGGGATGAACCCCGATATCTTGGACCCCGAGGAGAGATGTGCGTCCACCTCCAACCGGAACTTCGAAGGCCGCCAAGGTGCCAAGTCCAGAACCCATCTCATGTCCCCAGCCATGGCTGCCGCCGCTGCCATAACCGGCCACTTTACCGATATCAGAGAGTGGAAGTACAATACGTCGGATGAGCCTGCGGTGCAGATCGACTCCGGAGAAGACCAAGAGTTGCAGGACGCCGTCTACGAGCACGAGAAGACCCCGCTTGCCGAGACCAAGGCCCGTGAAGATGACAGACTCAAAGACATTCCTCAGAACGCAGCGCCCGCTAGCTCCGGTGGTGCTGGCATGGACAAGTTTGGTGTTTTAACTGGAATTACCGCTCCATTGGACAAGGCCAACGTCGACACGGATGCCATCATCCCCAAGCAATTCTTAAAGACGATCAAGAGAACCGGGTTGAAAAAGGGACTCTTTTACGAACTCAGATTCAGGCAGGAGAACGGTAAGGATGTGGAGACGGACTTTTGCTTGAATGTGGAGCCCTACAGGAAGGCCGAAGTGTTGTTGGTGACAGGAGACAACTTTGGATGTGGGTCATCTCGTGAACACGCGCCATGGGCGCTCAAAGACTTTGGCATCAAGTGCATGATCGCTCCATCGTTTGGAGATATCTTCTACAACAACTCGTTCAAGAACGGATTGTTGCCCATCCGGCTTCCGCAGGAGGTGATCAAAAACAAGTTGTACCCATTGGCGGCCGCAGGAAAGAAGCTCACCATTGACTTGCCCAAGCAGCAAATCCGAGGCGAGTCTGGGGAAGTTTTGGTGGAGCACTTCGACGTGGAGGAGTTCAGAAAGCACTGCCTCATCAATGGGTTGGACGACATCGGATTGACTTTGCAGAAGGAGGACTACATCAATAAGTTTGAGGAGCGCAGAAGAGACGTGTTTTCGTTCTTGGAGGGTGGGTCCAAGTTGGTTCAGCCAATCACGGGCACGAAGAAGTCCAAGTACGGGCTCAAAACCCAGGAGTGGTAGCTGCTCAAAACCAGGTAGCTTGCCACAGGGAAGCAGATTATAATAGCTGCAACATAATTACGTAACATATAAAAGTACATGGCCCGTGTGCAGGATTCCGCAATGTGCAGGACGATGTCTGTAGATTTTCCCGGGTGTCCAGCCGGTAAAGAGTTCAGCACAGATCTTCAAATGCAGCTTGATAAATGCCTAATAATCTTTCAATCTTTTCTTTATTCAAGACACAGGAGGCAGCATTCACCAGCAGGGCAAAGGAATCAGCGTAATATCATAACCACGTGATTCGATCCGTTTAGCCTGGTAGATACGAGCTCCAAGCAGACAATCGAAGCATAGGTTCTTCCAGGCGAACACAGAAGACTAATCGGGCCATGGACTGTCCTGTCCATTGACCTAGACTGGTCCAATCGCCGATGACCAGAGACCATGGGTGCAAACGCAGTCCCAAAAATGGCCCAAGGCAACGCTCATATCTCGGGCGAACCTCTCTATGTTCGTTGGAACTAAGCGTGCCACTGTTGTAACATAGCACGCTTCATGGAGTCACCAACTTCACTTCGGCGCCCTCTGCTTGGCTCCAGTACATGACTGCAATGGATCGTTTTCTGCTGAGCCTTTCTGGAATGGATGTCTCGTTTTCTGCTGAGCCTTCATCTATTCTTGTTCCCATGACTTGCGATACCCAAGTGGCTTATCACATTCCAACAGCTTACCCTGGCTTAAAGTTGCACCACCAGGTACAGCTTATTGGATGAGATCTCGGAGTTCCTAAGGTAACCTCATGGTTCTCGGATGCAACCTTGAAAATGCCTCGCATTCAACCCTGGTCCAAGGCCAGCCGGATTTTTTTTCCAGATCAGGTCAAAAGGCTGTGGCTCGGCCTTGGTCTCTCTATTTCCCATTTTTGGACCCCTCTGTTTCCTTGTATCAAATCTGAAACTTTTCCATGGGCTCTTTGCTCAACAATGATTGACCACTTTCCAGGCTGTGGTCTTCGTGATGCTGGTCTTCATGATGCTCTCGGCAAGGCGGTATGCCAAGTATAGTGCAACCTTATAGTCGTTGGGTGCCGCCAAGGCTCCCTTCAAGTTGCATGATCAGCGGCAGTGATGCTCCCGGAGATGATAATGTATGCGGACAAGACCAACCCACGCGTAGGGTCTGGCCACCAAATGTCGAGGGAGAACCCGCCGCGGGCATCACAAGCAGAATGCCATTGATAACAATGTCACTCCCCTCCCGAGCCAAGGCTGGACAGGACTGGATGAGCTTCTGAAACACCGCCACCAACTCGCCGTCTTGGCAACGATGGTGAGCAATAAAATCAGCTCCACATTCCAGCCTCTGGCCGCCGCCGCCTTTTCTTTAGTCAAAGTCTAAATAACCTTCTAAACGACTCCAGCCCCGCTTGAAGGAAATGATGATTATGATTGACAAGATCAAGGTTCCCTGCGCCTCTAGTTTGGTGTCTGATTGGGCAGGAGTTTTTGCGAGTTGTGGTGTTGAAAAGTTGCTTAGCAATGTAGATCCAGGCGGTCTCGTGGTCAAGTCTTTGAACACATATAGTCCTTCACCGTACGGCCAGCCCGAAGTGAATCACCAACAATGTTGTAATTGTGACAGTTGCAACAAAGGTATCACTGGGCCTTATCACCATAAGGCTCTATATGGTTCTAATATTGGAGAGTGATCTCTGATGGCCCAAATTGGGGCCGGAAGCGGGGCGGCACATCCCTAATGAAATCGGAGAAACGCGGTGACACCCACCAGGTTGGCCTGTTGTAATAAAGCAATAGCACGTCCATAACAGCCACGCTCCCAATGGTCTGTGGGTTCTGGCTGGCCGTGTATCAATCCTCAAGATATGTTAGGAGCCCGGGTCTTTCCCGTTTAGGTCTTGTGTGGTCAGCAACAAGACAGTCCAATCCACTAGAACGCTATCCATGGATGGCGCCCGTGATTAAAACAACCAATAAACAAATTGTTAAACGATATCTGACGATCACAAAAAGACTAAAAGAAAACTGCTAGCAGATTTCTTGAAGTCCCAGATTCTTGGGTCACCCCTCGATTTTCATGTGGTAAACTTACCGAAATGGACGTGACCAATAGCAACCAATTTCACAAAGGACACTCAGATTGGAACAGCCTCCTAGGCCTTTAACTAGAAAGTTTCATTATAGACAAGAGTTATGATCACACACTAGGTATAGTGGCCGCGTTGGTTGAAGGAGAGAGGGAGCACCTGACCCGACCAAACATCCGTACACCCCCTGCATATACCCCCTCGTGACCGCTCTATCCAGGTCCCGTACGCATAGCCTATATAGCACGCTGAGGCGGCACCGAACACAGCCCAACCCTTTCCGAATTCCCAGATCTTTCTTATCTGATAAACCGCTGCGCTAGACGCCACGCACGTGACACGCCCGCACCATCCACTTTAGGTCAGGCTCAGCGCTTCGTTCAGCCCTTATTCAGCGCTCCATCCAGTCCGATTGCTCATGTTCATCTCAAAAAGACTCTTCTCCAAGCCCAAAAAAGACCCGTTCTCCCTAGCAGATGCGTTGGGCCTTCTTTCTCCCTCCAGGCATGCAAAACAGTCACCTCGCTTCAAGCCGTCGCTTCTCCAGAACCTCCAGAATGGGTCGGTGGCCGAGCAGTTCCAGGGCCTCCAGCAGGAACTCGACCCAGAGTTCCGTGTGCTGTCAGTGAACCACAGGGAGCTCTTTGATACTCTTGTGGCGGACCTTCACACAGTCAATGCGCTCTTGGCCAAGACTACCCCCGAAAAGAGCTTGGCCCGGCACATCAGGAGCCTCCAGGATGAGGACGAGCTCTTGGAGCTTCTTTGCCGCGCGTACCAAGAGAAGAGGCTCACGTTGGCGCTATTGTCGAAGTTCATCTTGAACAAAAACCTCAAGACGCTCTCGCGGCTTCCCTTTGACGTGAGCAACTTGGATTGCAAGGCGCTCCGGGAAAATGGCTGGAGTAGTGCCAACTTCGTCCAGTTCAAGATCTTGCTCTTGAAAAAATACCACGACTTGAGGTGCCCGTTGAGTATTGTCAAGCTCCTCAAGGGAAGCTTCCAGAGCGAGTTTCTTCCGCTTATACGGAAGCAAGCGCTAGCGCCGTTTTACGAGCGCATCGTTTGGAAGTTCTACTTTGATTTCGTGGGGCACTCGCAACTCTCCAACACCATCTCGCAGCTACACAACATGAGGCACTCGTTTTTGATCTGGGAGGCTTGCGCTCATGACTCTCTGCTTATGTCGCAGGTGATTTCAAAACTGCACCACTACAATAAGCTCCAGGAGCTTTTTGTGCAACTCGCCTCCTGGTGCCCCGCCCCAGTGCTGCCTCTGACCAAGAAGTCCTTTGATGCACCGCCCAAACCTCCCGCGGGGTATTCCAAGTTTCTCTCGTCGTTGAAGACCATTTCTGCCAAGTTCAAACTTTACGACTGTCGCGATGGAGACGACGTGGCGGCTCGAGCTTTGGCGTATTCCTTGATCCATAACCTCGAGGCGTGTGTGCAGACGCACTATCCGAAGTGGAAGAGTGACGATTTTTTGAACAAATACATGGAGTCGCTTCGCCGTACGAGATCCTCCTTGATGCTGCAGGGCACTTGCGACACCGAAGCCGGTTCTTTGGTGGCTGATGCTATTCGCTACGTCTAGGCCGGTGTTGCTTGGGCTTCGCGAACCAGCCATGTCCTTTCAAGGGCTACAGCTAATAGTAGCGGCCCAATGAAAACTAGGGAAACCCGAAACTCGCCAACGGAGGCTGGGCCCGTGCACCACGCCCCGGGGTGCATAGATGCAGGCTGGATTTCGGCGCATGAATCTGCCGCGTTGAGACAGAGTTAAAGCAAGCAGCACCAACAAATGAAAGTCATCAGTGATACGCAAGTCTCGTCTTACCTCCTCAGCGCTCTCACCCGAGACTCTCTCGTGCACGAGTACATCCCGCTCCTTGTGACCGGGCTCAAAACCTACGAGGCGGATCCAGAGGGCCTACCCGAGAGAACCGTAAGGGCATCCGCCACGCCCGGGTCCGACACCACGCATTTGTTCATGCCGTGTATCCTTGCCAACAACATCGGCGTGAAAGTCATCAGCGGCGGCCCTACCAACCTGAGGAAAAACTTGGGGTTCCAGGGCAGCATTTCCGTTTTGAACGATTTCTCCGGCGAGCTCGAGGCAGTGTTGAATGCCAAGTCGATCACGGCGTTCCGGACGGCCTTGGCTAGCTGTGTGGGGATGGTTCGCGTGTTTCCACCCGCTGCGTCGCCGCAAACCGATACTAAACCCGGCGACGAAAAGCAGTTGGTGGTGTTTGGGGCCGGGCCCCAGAGTTTCTGGCACGTGATCCTTGCAGCCAAACTCTACAAAATCAGCAACGTGGCAGTGGTCAGCCGCAACTGGCAGTCCGCGGAGACGTTGGCGCAGCAACTTCGCGAGTGCATTGAGCTGCCGGTGAAGGCTTTGGCTCTGGATGACCCTCGTGTGCAGCAATGGGTGCATGAAAGCTCCATCATCTTCGGGTGCACTCCCTCCACCGATGGGATCATTCGTGACGAGTACATCAAGCGCGACGGCCGTCGCAAGTACGTGTCGTTGATTGGCTCCTACAAGCCGCACATGATTGAGTTGAGCCTCGACTTCATCAAGGCCCAGTATGCTGCAGGAACCAAGATCCTTGTGGATTCCAAAGCTCATTGTCTTGCGGAGGCAGGCGAGTTGATCCAGGCCGACATTGCGGGCGACCAGTTGGTGGAGTTGTCGAGCTTGGACTCTTTCGACATGGCCCACGCCATCACAGAGTCGGGAGTGGTATTGCTGAAGATTGTGGGGTTGCTGGTGATGGATATAGTGATTGCTAAGCACCTTAGCCGGGTAATTCAAGGTGCCGAGACGGACTTTGACTGAAGAAGTGGAGGAGAGCTTTGCTATGAGCTTGGCTGTGGAGAAGAGCTCGGCTGTGGAAAAGAGCTTGGCTGTGGAGAGAAGCTTGGCTATGGAGGAGAGCTTGGCTGTGCAGGTCAGCTGGTCTTCATGCATCAATCACTTACAAATGGAGTTTCGGTACCAGCCAGGGGTCAACGCGCAGGGATCATGAGTTGTGGACATCTTCATAAGGTCCCGCTTGTCGATGAGGCCCGTCTGCTCGGCCGAGTGCTTGAATCTAGGCACCATGTGCAAGGCATTCGTGCACTGAGGCGCAGAACAGGCAGGGTACAACGCAGTCCTCGTGCCGAGACACAGGCACACAGGCAGGTCACATTCGACGCAGGTCCCAACATCCAGCTTCTTTCATGAGCTTGTCCCAATCATGACTCCTTCTGTAGAAGGATATCTCCAATGGAAAGTTAGCCAGTTGGTCATTGCCAAGCTGGGACGTGGGCGTGTAATGGTGCAAGGGTGGCCACGTGCATGGACAAATGTCACAGTATGGTCAAATGTCACAGTATGGTCAAATGTCACAGTATGGTTAAATGTCACAGTATGGTCAAATGTCACAGTATGGTCAAATGTCACAGTATGGTCAAATGTCTATGGTCAAATGTCTATGGTCAAATGTCTATGGTCAAATGTCTATGGTCAAATGTCTATGGTCAAATGTCTATGGTCAAATGTCTATGGTCAAATGTCTATGGTCAAATGTCACAGTATGCAGTGTAACCAGCTAGTAGCCGGTGTTCGATGGCGACTTGAATTCATCGGCTGGTGGAGAGCATGCCAGGTCGTGTCGGGCACAAGTGGCATACCGGTGGAACACCCTCAGACCAGCCGCTACAGCCGTCAGGCCAGTACATATATTGGCGTCCTATTTAGGGCCGTCTGGCAGAAAGTCAAAAAGACCGCCTGTCTGACATGCCGCCCGTCTGCTAATCATAGGCCCCCGTCTAATCACAGGCCGCCCCGTCATGCCAGGACCTTAGTGTAGCCGCCCCAATCAAGCACTCTGCCAGAACGCGACATGCAGCCGTCCTGCACCGGCGCGGCGCACCGAATACTTATCTTCACCCGACGCCCCGCCGCCTCCCAGTGATACTCCATGACCATGTGTGCTGGGAAAACTCGAGGCTCGCCGCCCCGTCGTCGCAGCGGCCCTGCCATGTTGATTGTGGCCTTTCTTGCTCTCAATCTAGTGCATGTCCTCGCACGTGCGTTGCCTCAGGAACCCATCTTCTTGCTGGAGGGGCCAGATTGCTCGAATCCCAGGGATGCTTTGATTTCCCCGAGCTGTGGGACCTCCCCGGTGGTCAATGAGCAGCCAGCGCAACCCCCGGCCGTTGGGCTCCCCGCCGCCGCCAACCCTTCTCCAGGTGCCCCCGCCAACGCTTCTCCAGGTGCGCCCGCCAATCCAGGCGCCCCCGCCAACCCCTCTCCAGGCGCCCCCGCCAAGCCCAGAAAACAGAACATCATCTTCATGGTGACGGATGGCATGGGCCCCGCGTCTCTTTCGTTGGCACGGTCGTTCCGGCAGTTTCGTGACAAGCTCGCCATTGACGACACGCTCACTTTGGACAAGTACCTCATTGGCAGCTCCAGGACGCGGTCCAATGATAGTTTGGTGACGGACTCGGCCGCAGGCGCCACGGCGTTCAGCTGTGCACTCAAGGCGTACAATGGCGCCATTGGTGTGACCCCCGACAAAGTGCCGTGTGGCACGATCTTGGAGGCGTTGAAGTTGCGGGGATATCTCACCGGGCTTGTGGTGACCACCCGCATCACCGACGCCACGCCCGCGGCCTTCAGCGCCCATGCAGACTACCGGTTCCAGGAGGACTTGATTGCGGAGCACCAGTTGGGCGAGTACCCGTTGGGCCGCATGGTGGACTTGATTCTCGGCGGGGGCAGGTGCCATTTTCTCCCCGCCAGCGTGCCCGGCGGGTGCAGAGCAGACTCTCGCGATTTGGTGGCCGAGGCCCGCGCAAAGGGATACCTGTATGTGGGGAGCCGCCAGGAGTTTGATGCGTTGCAGCTGGGTGACAATGTGAGCCTTCCGTTGCTTGGGCTCTTGGCGCCAGCTGATATTCCCTATGATATTGACCGCGACGAGCAGAAGCACCCCTCCTTGGCCGAGCAAACGCGCACCGCGTTGCGGTCGTTGAGCAAGGCCTCGGCTGACTCGGACACCGGCTTCTTCTTGCTTGTGGAGGGCTCCCGGATTGACCATGCGGGTCACCAGAACGACCCGGCCGCCCAGGTGAGAGAGGTGTTGGCGTTTGACGCGGCGTTCCAGGAGGTGGTGGACTTTATTGACGCGTCCGACGTCGACACGCTTGTGATTTCCACGTCCGACCACGAGACGGGCGGCTTGGTGACGGCCAGGCAGGTTTCACCCAGCTACCCCGACTACTTGTGGTACCCGGAAGTATTGCTCAACGCCAGGCATTCTGGAGAGTACGTGACCAAGAAGATCATGCGGCAGAAGGGTCTTGGGCACCGGCAATTTGTCAAGTACGTGCAGCGTGTCTTCGACCAGGATATGGGTCTCGTCAACCACACGCGGCAGGAGGCCGAGGAGGTTGTGCGGCTTTCGTCCAGCGCCGGCCACTTGCTTGAGTATCTCAACAACATGATCTCGGTGCGGTCGCAGACGGGCTGGACCACCCATGGCCATTCGGCGGTGGATGTGAACATCTACGCGTACTCCAACTCGGAGCGCATTGATGCCGCGTTGTACCAGCGGGGCCCCTACACGGGGCTCTTGGGCAACCACGAGAACATCGAGATTGGCGCGTTCATGGAGAAGATCATGGGCGTGAGTTTACAGAGTGTGACTGGCTTGCTCAAGGATACCAAGCACTCGCCGGGGCTGTCGGTGCGCTTGAGCTTCCTCGACGAGCACTCGCTGATGGTTCCACGAGCAGACGACGAGTAGAGCGGGAGGCGAATTAGAATAGAATAATCAGATAGAATGATGAAGCAGAGCAGAGACCTCATTCCTGGATACTAAATCTGTGGTTGGTAGCGAGGTCGTTTCAAGCAGTACAAACCTTTTTGGAGAGAAACCTTTGGGACCCTATGCCAAGCTTCATGATGCGGTCAATCAACTACCAGTCTACGGAAGACCCTTTATACGTGTACAGAAACCCCTTCTTCAGATGTACCATTGAAACATGCATCATCCGCTTCATGCTTACCAATTCTGGCGTCTATTGGCGGCCTATTCTGATCTCCTACTCTCTCATAACTGACCAAAAGGGTCGATTCTAGAGAAAATAAATCCCTTCCCAGATTTTTCAGGAGTCACTTTTGGCGATTGCCCTTCTAACGGTATACAACGATTTTGGACTCTTCGAGCCTACGTCGCCTGCATTGCGCAGTCTTGGCTTCCAGTACTGAACCTGGTGTCTTGGCTTCCAGTACTGAACCTGGTGTCTTGGTAGTGGTACCATGCTCTCGAGCCATGGCGGATCAAGGGACGGAACGGGAGGGGGCCCGGTTAGTTCTGCGGCTATGCACCAGAAGGTCCTATCAAGGAGCCACAAACTGCGCTGCCCACTCCGGAATCCTCAAGATGAACCCATCACCGTGGTTCTTTTGCTTGGCAAGCTACAATATGCTGCTAATACTGCTGGATTCGATATAAGCTATGTGGTACTGAAACTCGCCAGAAATCAAAATGGCCCAAATTGAAACACATAAAGGCTGCAAAGAAAGTTTTACGGTATTTGAAGGGAACATCAACACTAGGACTCATCTATGCTCAAATCCAAACTGCCACATTTGTGCATATTCCGACGCTAGTTATGCTTCAGAAGAATGAAAGGCATTCAGTTACTGGATACATCGTAATGCATGGTAATTCACCTATCCTAGTCAAAACTACAAACAACGTCCACTCTACTTTCAGAATTGCTAGCACTTAGTGCTACAACAGCAGAAACACTATGATCGGGAATCTTTTAGAGTTAACAGAAAGGAAGAGAATCCAAATACTTTGGGACAATCAAGCTGGAATTATGACCATCAAGCTGGAATTATGACAGTCAAGCTGGAATTATGACAGTCAAGCTGGAATTATGACCATCAAAGGAAATAAGCATTACGATGATCAAAGCACTTCGGTGTCAAAGTGGAGTTCGTCAGAGAGTGTTATGGGAATGGTGATGTTAATATTGAATCAGATAAACTACGGAGGTGAGACATGCCAAAAGGGTCCACCAATTCCAGACCCACAAGAAATACTTGTAGCGTAGATTCAACTGAGACTTCCCGTGAATCCTCAGAACACAATGGAGATGTCTGACCATACCTAGAGGACACCATGAAGACTATCCTTAGCTTTGGTCAAAGTCACTCCCATTGGAAACTCCATGGAAAACCAGATCATCCATCCGGATAAAGAATATAAGAGATCCTTCTTTCTTTAACCCCTTCTTTCTTTAACCCCTTCTGGGATTCCTTTACCATAGGGTGACTCTCTAGACAGTGTTCAGCTTCTCCCGTATGATACTGTATACGTCACAACCGAGACGAATTCGGAACCTTGAGACCATGTAATAATTCTCCAAGTTTCTCCCCCTTCGAATTCGGTGTGGTGCTGTGGGTGTAGACGGTTGTGAAAACTAGCTTGGCGCTACAACAAAGTTCCATAAGAATAGGTAGGTTGTATCCATGTGAATCCATGCTTATGTACATTGTTTGTTATCGTTTTCACTCCGTTAATACATTCTTCCGTACCTTTGGGATGTTCACAAGAGAAAGAAAAGAGAATGGGATGCCTTTACTCCTGCAGAGTTTTGTCCTGCTTCTGCCCACCTGCGATCGACTCTGTCTCCTGGTATGTTTTTTTTTGTCATCCTCTCCGTCCTGGTATGTTTGTTTTTGTCATCCTCTCCGTCTGTGTCTTGGATCCCGACTCAAAACAACCCATAACCCTCGTGTGATTCAATGGCCGTTGATTCCGGCCAATCGCCTGTGTTTGGCGAATGCCACGAAGGTGATTCTTCCTTCTCCTCGAAATAGTGATGACTCTTGGCACCAGCCGCTAATAGTTTTCTCATGCATGGCACTTAACGTATTCGTCAATGAGGTCGGTGGCATTCTTCATCAAGACCCGGCCCCATCTCCTGTGATGAATTCTCTAAGGGGTTAATTGGTGTTGATGTCATCTGTCATGTGTCGGAGCTAGTTAATCCTGACCCTGGGCATTCGCTTTTCAATCGGTAAAAATTTGACTCTTAATTTTCAGCCCATGTTTCCGTATATCAGATATATAGGCTTGGGGTCATCCAGACCTAAATCCCACGGTATGAGCTGACGACACCGAAACATCTGTCAGGAAATCAAGAGATGGCGGTTCCCGGGGTCAATCAAAAACAGATTTGCCCGTGCACCCACTGCTTGGGACTACCGCCCTCCAGTGTCTAGTATTTCCCCAGCGGGCATACTGAACATGGCCGTTTAATAAAGAACATTCTCTGATTCAACCGATACACCGAACGTATACTATTGGATAGTGCAGCCAAAAGGTTAAAAAGTCCGTTGCCAAGAGTGCTCTCACGCCCGAGCTTCATTACTCAATGTCGAAGTCCTTTTCCAAATATCACGGCATCATGGATTCTACTGTCGTACCGCTCATAAATTTCGCTCACTACATTGGATCGACAAATCTGATTGAGGCTCGTGTCCGCCAGCTTGATACTGACTTTGACAAACTCATTCGACTGTCCCCATGGACGTCAAGTTGGGACTATTGCGGTCTCTACTAAGGATTATGACACTAGAGTCATTCCTTTCTCAGTTCAGGCGCTGTCGACCACAATCTATAGCGCCTGGCACATAACCTCTCTACCCCTTCTACTGGCGACGTCATGTCTCTTGTGCGGTTCTTGGTGGGTTCAAATTACAGTATCTATTGTGCAACATGGTGTTACTACCCAAGTTGATCCAGTTTATGCAGTCCTGGCTCTTCATCAAGATCCTGAAGGCTTCGAGGATACTTTTAACACTTTTTGTCCGCTCTTAAAAGGGAAATCTTTTACGCATAAATCGCTGGACTCGAAAAAGAATTCTATTCTAAGACTTTCTCCCGGGTGTCGACTGCTACTTCACCTTTGACTCTACCAACAAGGGTTCCTATGACCAGCGGAAGGATCTCACAATGAACCTTACTTCCAAACAAACGTGGACGCTTTGCCAGAGAAATTGGCAACCTGGAATTGGAATGCCTCCAGAAGTTCTTACCAGAAATCTTCTCACCAGAAAGCCAATCAAAAGACACTGACACCTGGTCAGGATAATACCCCGGCTGTGAATAGTGTGTTTTCCAGGCTGAAGCTCATCCTAATTATGTTCTTCTGATTATTCTCGGTATAGGTCCTGGGTTTCTGCTCCACAGGCATCATGGAGTGGTGTACGGATCTGAGGGCCGTCAAGAGAAGGATCCGGGATGGCTTGACGTTGCATTGTATTCTTGTATACTGGTATTAGAAGAAATAGACATAGAAATAAAACAATTACAAAAGATGCAGGGTAGCAATCTGAGATGTATTTGGGTGCATTGCAGTAAAACCGCAAAGGAATACATTTTGCGGCGAAGCATAAACTGATAAAAATAACTTAGTTTACAAGAAACTAATACGCTCTAAATCACTTACCCGGGCCAAATAAGTTATTGTATGAGTAACCGTTAGATCCACCAAGGGTAGCGCGCTGCCCACCTGACCCCTTCCGTCGCTCCCCTAGCCTTATACCCTAGCTGCACCTTATCTACAACGCCGTAGTTCCGACGCCTCTTTGGCATGTAGATAAGCCGGATTGGGGCGTATTGGACGCTTAAGGCCGGCCGTATCCCAATCCCCACTCCGACCTGAGATGGCGCCATCGAGACCCGCCCCAACGTTGCCCGGGCCAGTTCTATATAAGTTGGATGATGCCGCTTGTTTCAGGATCATCAACGAATACATCTTCTCAGGTACTTGACGTAAACAGCTAAAAGAACATAACACAACACTATTTATATGGATAATGCCTCATAGAAGAGACTCTTCAAAGGGTCGATTTGGAATTGTCGGTATTTGTTAGCGCGTGAGTAGGACGTGAGTTACATGCGTCAGCCCCAATGTCCCACGTGACATTGGCGTGACTTTTGGTGACTTCGAGCATGTGCAGGATTGGGAAGGAGTGACATATAAAAGCACTCCCGCCGCGGAAAACCTTGCTCGGTGGTCTTGTATGATACAAAGTTACATGTCCCTGTATATCTAATATACTGAAACATAAGCTGAAAATTCACAGATTAAGAGTCAAATTTTCTACCAATTGAGAAGCGAAAGCCCAGGATCAGGATCAACTAGCTCCGACACATGACAGAGGACGACCTCAACACCAATG
>WFIW01000094.1:0-21579 GCA_009756535.1 Metschnikowia sp. UFMG-CM-y6306 | reverse complement strand
TCATAAACTTAGAGGTATTAGAGGTATAGTGGCAGGCAGCGTTAATTTCCAGACTTGATTTTAATTAGAGATTACTTCTGTGCTGGCTAACGCTGCTCCCGACCCTCACGAAAGAACCCCTGGTTCCAGTCGAGTGAAAAAGTTTTCACGACCGCAGCGCTCCCCACTTGTCGTCCCGCACGCATGCCGCTGGTCGCCCTATTTGCATGGACTTCAACGTCAACCAGGAAGCAAAGAGAGCCAAATTCGCAATTGATGAGGACCACCTTCTTAATTTTATGTGTGGCTCGGAAAACCAGACACATTCAAAAGGCAACAACATAAGCTTCTATTCGCAGTGTGGTCGCTACATGCACGAAGCCACACCCTTGAGACGCGACGACGGAACTTTGCCTTGCACGCACGCACGCATATTTATTTACAGACCATGAACCTATAAAGGTGGGGACTTGGAGAAAACCGCCATAGCAGGGTAACTTTGGTTGAACAAGTCCAAGTAGAGGGTGTTAAAAAGGTGCGCGATGTTTGCAGCAGTGGCTGCGAAAAGGGATTGCCGAATGCATCATCATTCCTGCATCAACCCGCATTCGTCCCAGATGAAGCGTGCGCATCGTGTAGCAGTCGAGGTTATCAAGGTTGCAGGAGGCATCACCTACCTGGGTAACGACAAACAAGCAGGTGTGCATAAAGGTTCTCAGCACGAGGACAGTCGGGGCAGCGCGTGGCGAGCCCAATTAGCCATAAGTGGTTACAAAGGTGGGACAAGTGCAAGTAGTCGTACGGGTTCTTGGTCGACCAGAATCTCTTTTTGTTGCAGAGTCTAAAGAGACAGAGTTTGAATTAGCGGGGCAATTAGAGCAGTGAGTAGGTCTAGTCCGGGGCCAAGATAGTGGCCACCAAATAGTCTAGCGTCGCATACTTGCGTCCGCAAAGGCTGGCCACGTATTGCTCCCACAGGTCATCATTGGTGGAGGGTTTCTTGAAGTTGGTAGAACGGGTGATGGAAAAATAGGGGAATGTGTGTAGTTTTCGAGGTAAGGTGTCGATAAATTAGTCTTGTCGCCCTCCACTATGGCCTTGGCGTTCTTATTGAAGGTCAGCAAGATGGTGGAAATTTGGGCGATAGCACGAAAAAGCGGGGAGATCCAGTTGTCTTTATGGGTCAAGATGCGGTACACGAGGGCGCCGCGGAGACTATCCAACTGAAGTTTAATGTCGAGAACTCCGAAGCCGCCGTGCTCGAGGTGGAGAAAGACGTTTTTGGAGGCAATGCCAGGTAGGAAAGCCTTGACGGCAGAGTTGAGAATGTTAAACAATTTCTTGGGCATTGGCGTGGAGTAATCGTGGACCTTGGAAAAGAGAAAGGTGTTGATGATGTGAAGGCGGTTTATGTTTGATTTTTTCATGGGCCCCACCAACTTCACGATGTGTTCTAACCACAGCAGGCCTTTGAGGGGGAAGCCAAGGTGGGTGATTCAGGCACTGTGGGGTTTTTGAGGAAAACCCTAGACGGAGTGGGCGGCGGTGGCTTTTTGGGTTGCGCCGATGGATTTTACGCCGCGCACGGTCGAGCCGGATACGCGGCAGAATTCGTCCAATATGGCCGCTGCCTTGGACGCATCCGCATCGCCGGCAAGAAATACTTTGAGGTCGCCGTCAGGCACTTTGACTTCGCCGTCAGGCACTTTGAGGTCGTCGGGAAACGCACTCGTGGCAAGTTTATGCGAAATGACAAAGCCAGTGAGCTTCAGGTTGAGGCGGTAGAGCAAGGGCTCATGCGCCAAGACAAAGAGAAACGGTGATAAGGGATTACCTTGCATGGTGCCCCGGGAAATGGGAAAGGACTCGCCCTTGATGCGATTGAGGTAGATGCAGGCGGTTTGCGAGGTCAAGATGGTGGAGATGGCCGTGAAGAGACGGGGCGGGATGTTGCGGGAGCGAAGCACCTGGAGAATATAGTCGTGGGAGATCAAGTCAAAGGCTTTTTCAAAGTCCCCCATGGCAATAGTGCCCGCGGGCACGTGCAGGTGGACCACCAGGCTGTCCCCGGTCAGGGAGTGGTCGGAATCTTGCCATATTCTGATGAGCTCCTTGAACTGCAAGATGTCGTGGTGGGTCTGGCTCCAAGGGATGTGCCCCGATTGAGAGTCGGTTATGAGGCCCTCGACCTTCAATAAACGGTTGCTGATGGCGCGGCAAATGATACGGAGCGAGGTGTTGATGAGCGAGATTGGCCGGAAGTCCTTGATGTTGGTGGCGCCGGTCTTTTTGGGGATGAGCGCGATGAGCACCTGGGTCATGCGGCGGGGGATGCGGCCATCCATCATGTCGTTGGCCACCATTGTAAGTGCCGGGCCATGTGCACGCCAGGTCTCGCTCCAGAATGAATACGGCAAGCCATCTTCGCCAGGCGAGCCTTCTTTAGCATCGCACAAGGCAATGTAGAGCTCTTCTTTGGTAAAGTCTTTACCGAGAGTGTCGTTGTCAGCAAGGGGCGGCCAGGCCTCCAAGAATTCGGCGATTCCCAGTGCGGGCGGAGCTGGCTGCGTGCGGTCTCTCCAATAGGCTGTTGCCACGTCCAAAATTTCACGAGTGGTGTAGACTTTGGGGTCGCCCGGGCCGTCCCCCTTGTCCATGCACATAAAGACATGGGCCGGAGTGGTCGTGCGCTTGATGTGGTGGTTGATGTGCTTGTGGATGCCGGGCTTGCGGGATTCCTGGCGGGCGTTTCCTACGCGAAGGTCGTGCCTGCGCTTGTAGATGGCGTTCTTCATGATGCGTACGCAGAAGGCCACCTGCTTGTCCCACAAGAGAAACTTAGCGCGTTCAAAGTTGTTCATGGTGCGCTGGTACCGATACAAGACCGTGTCGGCGATGAAGCGGCGGCCCATGTGGAGGCCACAGTCGAGGGTCCACAAGATGTTGGTGTGGACGGTGACGTGGTCCAGGCGGAGGAGCGGCTCACGGCGCTCACCGTAAGCGATGGCATTGGGCACCAAGTGCTGCGACACGTAGATGCGGTCGAGGCGGCGGCTTGCATTGGAGCCTGCGCGGTTTGTTCCGTGCGGCTTGTCTGGCACGTAATGGCGGAAGAGGTCCACCAATTGGAGGTCCACCAAGAGCGCGGTCAAGGCGTCACGCACGCCGGGCGGAGACGGCGCACACGGCGTCACCAGGTCTTGTTCGCTGAGCACCATGTTGAAGTCGCCGCCCAAGATGATGGACAGGACCTGGTACTCGGCTTGGTAGGCGGGGATGACGCGGGCTAGGTCGTGCAAGATTTTGCGCTGCACGCGGTCTTTTTGCGTGGGCAAGTAGACGCAGATGACGAGCCAGCGGGCGTCGGCAGAGGGCATGGCCAAGATATCGGCGACCCAGGGGCTATTTCTGCGCGCAAGCATACCGGAGAGGCGGTTCTTGGAGTTTTTATGGATCTTGACCACGCGGGGGTTGTACAACACCACGGCGCGCTTGGCCAAGAGAAGGGCGTTGCGGTCGCGCTGTTTCTGGAGCTTTTTTTCCCGCTTCTTGTGGGCATCCGCGTCCATATTATCGGTAGGGATGTCTTCTTTGGGAGCAGGCGGGCCAGTCCAGGCAAACGATTGGTTTTCGCGGATGTTGAGCAAGGTATCGTGGAAGCGGCCGAGGTGATGATCCTGGAGAGTAACCTCGGTGGCCAAGACGATGGAAAAGGAGTGGAGTGAGTACCAGTCGGTGGGCACGGTTCCATACTTGACATTTTTGGTGGCCACGGTGTAGCGGTTATAGTCGTGGTTGATGGTGGAGTAGTTGGCATCGGCGTCAACGCACCACGGCACGACTGTGGAGATTGGACGGGGTTGGGAAGCGCGCCGGGGGGAGTGGTTGGCTGGAGGGCCAAACTTGGAGGGATCGGGGAATGGGTCAGTCAGGAGGTTGGAGTTTTCGTAGCCGGGATGAGAGGACATGGAGTTTTGGGGGATGCTGCAGAATTATGGGTGCGAAGGCAGTTAAAAGCAGTAAAGGCGAAAGGAAAGAAGGCCAAGCGGGGAGTTAAAGTATGGAGCTAGTGGCGAAAGGAGCTCCCTCGAAGCAGTAGGCATCATGAAACAAGCTGTACGATGGAGTGGTGGTGTAACGGCAGGCCAAGTGGGGCACCCGCAGACCACGCGCAGACCACGCGCAGGACCAAGTGGCGCACTCGCAGGACCAGAGCGGTGAACAAAACCCGGTGGGGGCATAATTAAGGGATTGTTTAATTGTAGAGGTGATCGAGTAGGATTGAATTTGAAGTTCAGATTAGTTGGCTCAAAATATTTTACATTTACAGATTGGTAGTTGTTTCAGAGTTTTCTGGCAGGTGAGCGCGGGCATACAAACGCGCGCCACGGCAAGGGACAGGGATGAGCGCAGGATACGAGAGACCAGAGGGATGCAAGTATCAGATAAGCATGGTAGCAAGGATTTCCATGGATTAGGTGGATTCAGGGTAAACTTGGTGAATGGGTACGAAGACCGGCTTTTCAAGGTGTAATTCAGTCAGTAGTGCGATTGAGTGATGTAAAGTAGGGGTAGATAGAGGGTGGAAGAGTGGAGAGTGGGAATGGGCGCTGAAAAAGGGGTTGCGAAGGGCGTGGGGGATGAGTCAGACATGATACAAGCGGGCATGCGGGTGTTGATGTTGTTTCATGCGCATTTACATAGACTTGAGCATTGGCGGGGCTAGAAACAGGGTATGGAGGTGAAAGTTGATGGCGAGTGACGGTGGAGAGCAGGAGATTTCAATACACCAAAATGAAACCCAGGCACTACAGTATTTACAGAATTGGAGTGGAGCAGGTTGTGTTCAGGACCAAACGGCTGGGCGTACATGTGTTTCGCGGTGAGGTTTTTCAGAACGTGCACATGAAAATTTTCAGCGCGCCCAGATACTCGTCTACCCCAAACCAGCAATCAACTCTGCACCACAACTCTGCACCATCAAGTGTCTACCATCCTGTTTACCATCAAGTGTGTACCATCAAGTGTCTTCCACGATGACAGGACTGTAGAGGAAGTGAGGGGACTGAAATGACCAAGCATAAACACGCTGCGCGTGCAGTTCCGAGCAGTTCAAGTCTGGGTGGATTGAGGCAGTGTTTTTCGAGAGAGTGATGGTCAATTCGAGCAGCCGAACATATTTGGGAAGTTTGCAAGGCGTTGATGTTGAAATATAAGGACTGGAATGGATATTTCAGCTGAGGAAGTAGATGGTGAGACCATTGACGACAAAGAAGCTGGAAAAGTTGATTCCAAGGCATTTTCATGTTGGGACCAGTGTATTTAAGATGACAGAATGTGAGGGGGCTGATTTCGAGAAGATCCCATGTTGTTCATGACGGAATCACGGAGGAGAAGTTGATGAAGAAAAATTGATAGAGAGGAAGTTGGAAAAGTTGGCCCAAGTCTAATTCAAGTTGGTAGAAGTGTTTCCAAGTTGATTGATTGGAACGGAGTTGATTTCGAGGAGATTCCAAGTTTTTTATGGTGGTTGATGATTATGCGTCGATTACACACTATCTATAAACGTGGGGGTTGGAGAACAGACACACACATATTCATTTACAGACTATGAATCTATAAATGTGGGGGCTTGGAGAAAACCGCCATTGCAAAAGCAACTTTGGTTGAAAAACCCCAAGTGAAGGGCATTACACTGGGCGCAAAAATGCAGCCGCGGTTGCAAAAAGGGTTACTGGTGGAATCGCTCAAGAATCGGTCTCGCGCTTATCGCAGAAGCGTGCGCGCCACAAAGTCTCAGAAGCACCGCCGATACATCGGGCACTTAGGCGGTATGCGACCACATAGGCTTTGCGACCACTTAGGCGGTGCGACTACTTAGGCGGTGCGCGACCAATTTTGTGGAGGGAAAAGTTTCCCGTCTTGAGTTGCGCTGGGCCCTCGCCAAAGCCGGTCAAGCACGCAGAGGCAGGTCTCCTGGGGAATCGTCCGAGGAGAGCACCACTGGGTTCTGCTCGGTGCTTGGTTTCCGTGCCGGGTAGCGCGGGTGATCCATGTGATGTTAAATCCCCTTCGGGTGAAGCGACGCCTGCTTCGTGATGGGTAACGGAGTATCGCGCTCGTATAACCGCATCGCAAGTTTGAAGGCCGTGGAGTTTATCATCCGCGAAGTTTCGCGCATTCTGGGTAGCGAACAGCGAGGGTGTCTGTAAGCGGACAGGGGGTGACGACATTTGTTTCTGAATCGGGGCCGGCTAGGTCGGAGCTGGGGGCGCTGGGGACTCTTTGTCTTGATCTTGGAAAGCCAGGTCCTTGGCAAGCGCGGGCGGCGCATTCGAAGTGGCACTATGTCCCCCGACCGGCTGGCTCACCAGGACCGCCGGGGTCTTTCTCTCTCTCTCATTCGACGCCTTCTGGCGCTTCCACTAGTTCACACAGTCCTTGGCATAGTGCCCCACGGTGTTGCACCGAGCACACGTCTGCTTGACACACTGCCGTCTGGTGTGGCTGGTCTCGTAGCAATAGGTACAGTAGCTCAAGTGACCCAAGAGCTCGAGGCTGACGACGGAGCCACGCACGTTCATCCCCGCAAGCGGCCCGTGAGTGCCCACCGGCCCCACCAACCCCACGACTCGAGTCAATTGGGACAGCATCTCGCCATCGGATACCGAGCTGCCGAAGCTTGGCACCACCTGCTTGTGGTAGGAAATCCAGAACTCCGGCACGGGGTGGCGCCACAAGAGCCGGAACGCCACCCGGGCCTCGTCCTCGCTCAAGAGCGCCCGCGTCGTCATTGTAAACGGCGTCCAGTCACTCATGTTGGGGCACGGCTGGTACGTGCGGCCTTGCACGCTGCGCAACCCCGGCGCAGAGTTCATCATCTCCTCACTGTAAACAACCACGATATCCCGAATATCGGAAAAGAGCTCGGTGTGATCGCTGTAGTTGGGGCACATCTCGCCCTGGCCAAAGTAGTGCTCGAACGTGCCGTGCCCAGCAAACACGCTATGCTCGGCCAAGACACTGTCACGGTAGAGCGTCTCCACGCAAACGAGGCCCACTGCCCGCGTGTCCACACCCAACACCACCTGTACATGTTTGAACCAGTGGTGCAACACGTACGCCCGAACGAGCTTCTCGACGGCGGTGTCCGTGGGAGCCTGTGCCGTCTCTGCCTTTAGCAGATTGTACTTAGCATTCACAGTCACCCGCATGGCATCAATGTACTTCGAGATCACCGCCGGCGCGTAATTGCACTCGTCATTGTTGAGCCGGTGGTGCCCGTCTGGCTGGAGCTGGAACCCGTGGTACACCCCGCCCACCTTGCGCGCCATGAGCTGGCACGCGGCCAGTCGAGGTATCTTCTTGAATGCCGCCAAGGCTTTGGTTTGCATGGGCTTGCTCAAGCCGTGGAAAAAGTTCGCCACCATCTCCTCCCGAAACAAGAGTTCGGCCATGTCCACCGAGTTCATGTCCATGGCCGTGTAAAACTGGTTGTAGTTGATGTTAACGCGTGAGTAGGTTAAGTGCGTCAGCTCTAATGTCAGACGTGACATTGGCGCGACTTTTGGTGACTGCGAGCATGTGCAGGATTGGGAAAGAGTGACGTATAAAAGCACTCCCACCGCGGAAAACCTTGCTCGGTGGTCTTGTATGATACAAAGTTACATGTCCCTGTATGTCTAATATACTGAAATACAAGTTGAAAATTAACAAGAATCGGTCTCGCGCTAATCGCAGAAGCGTGCGAGGCACAAAGTCTCAGAGATGATGGGAGAACCAATCCGAGGGACGATATAGCGCCACGGGAGAGATAATTGGTTAACCATTCAATTGATGGAGGCATCAGAATCGCCAGCGGTTGTGTTTGGCTGGAATTCCGTGCCCAGATTGGTGTAGACAAGAATGGCGTCCTCGACGGTGGTGTTCCGTGACGGCTTGCTCCGGAGGCGGTCGGCCACAGTTTCAGCCTGTCGCTTAGAGAAGGGCCTCGGATGCAGAGCCCTCGATGGCGTCAGAACAGGCATCCCTCATTATGATGTCGACTTGAGTGTCAACTTGCGTGTCAACTTGCGTGTCAACTTGCATGTCAACTTGCGTGTCAACTTGCATGTCAACTTGAGTGGGGATGTCTTGGTTGGCGACGTTGTCCGTCCATTTAAAGAAGCCCTGGAAGGTGGGTTCATCTTGGTTGATTTCGGGAGCATACATTTGTGGCATGTCCACTCGGGTGCGGTTAGCGGAGGCAGTGGTTTGTTGGACAGTGAGTTATTAGGCAATGGGGAGCAGCGTATGGGGAGACAGGGGCTTTTCATTGTCCTTTTGAGCGGGCGAGATGCCTTCTTGAGCGGGCGAGATGCCTTCTTGAGCGGGCGAGATGCCTTCTTGAGCGGGCGAGATGCCTTCTTGAGCGGCCGAGATGTCTTCTTCAGCGGGCCTAGACTCCCGGGTGGGTGCATCGTTGTGTTCAAACTCAGGCTCGAGGGGGAATAAGAAGATTCCGAGTCCCAAGACGATGATGATTCCTCCGTGAGGGACTTTTTCTTGTGTGTTTGCTTCAGAGGCTGGTGGGCCTTCTTATTCTTTTGTTTCTGCAGCGCCTCGGTTCTACCGTTGGGCGTGGTCCGGGGGTCCTTGGTCCACGTCATTTCCCGCAGCGAGGATTCCGAGCCCACCGCGTCAGAGTGAGGTTCAGCAATGTGGTGCTCTTCCTTCAAATAATTCGGGTCAGCTTGCTCTTGGTCTCTCTGTGGGGGCACGTGACTCTCTGGACAATCCTTGGTCTGGCGTCCTTCCACGCGGCAGGTTTGAGGGCAGACGCGACGAGAGTGGTTTGTCTTGTAACAGTTGGTGCAGTGACGGATGTGTTCAAATGCTGTGAAAACAATATGGTCACCACCTGTGTTGTGATAGGTCGTAATAGGAGCGTCGGTTCTCGAAGGGGCCATCAAGCCATGGATGAAGAATTCGCCACCACACTTACCGGAGTTCACCATAAACTCATTCTCGTGCATTTTCATGATGAAGCACTGGGGAATGTCGGCGCCCGGGGCCCACATCCTGTTATAGACCTCTTTTGCTTCACCGGGGGCCCAATGGAAGTTGGTGGTGATCATAAAGGGAATCCAATCCACCATAACGGGTACGGGCATGTACCTTTTCCCCGAGTGCTCGGCGAGTTCCGGCCACTGCTCAATATCATAGTCGGAAAAGTCAACATAAAAATCGGAGAGGGCCTCAAACACTTTGGGGTGCTTCGCAGGCTCGGGCATAAAAATCAGATCCCCGTTGCCGAAGTACTCCTTCCACATTGGAGCATATTCTAACAGGGGGTATTGCCTTTTGGTGGCCTCTCGATGAACAGTCATATGGGGGGTGATTCTGATCGACTCAAAGTGCATGTCCGCCTGCACGTTGACTCTGGCGCAGTAGATCGAGATAATATAGGCGTTGAGAGCCCTGTCCAAATCCGCCGCCAACTTCGAGTCGACCTCGACCGGAATGCCGTCTCTGATGTTGGATTCCGCATCCTCCCACCAGTTTGACCAATCAGCGAGGATAACCTCACATTCCAAAGCCGCATCATCACCAATGTCTCTAAGCTGGCGCTCAATGATCGGACGGGCGGCTTCGGCTTCCTCAATGGTTAAATACTCGGTGGAATACGGTTTCAACTGAAGACCCACGAGCGTACCACCGTGTCTGATTATCAAGGTCTTGGCGGCATCACGCGGAGTCATGTTCTTGAAGCATTCAAGCGCCCTCCGCTGCGCCGAAGTCTTGAGGGACTTAAAGTAGGAGGAGATGACGGCCTCCACTTTAAGCTCATCCCTAAGGAATTCGTTGGTGATTGCATTCAAAGCGGTGGTGTCGAGTCGAGGCAGCACAATCATCTGAAGGGCCATTTTCCAAAAGAGGGGGGAGAGCCTGCGGCGCTCCTGATAGATGCCCACCCAGGGATAAAAGGCGTGAATATCCGCGATGGCCGGGTTCTCACTCTTTGTAAGCCGGTCCTTGAAGTTGCGCCTCTCGGCACTGCTCTCCGGCAACTGAGTGGGGACCGGGCACCTCTCCAAGGGGTAAAACGTCTTGACCCATTCAGCATAGACTTTGACCGGGTGACCAGGGTTGGCCTTCTGGACATAGCACAGCTCTTGGATTTTGGTGTGGGCATCCTCAGTGGCGACGAGATCCTTGGCGGCGTTGGCCAAACAGGCGCCCGTCACTATGGCGGGATCCCTGGAAGAAGGTTGGGCCGTTGACTCGGAATTGTGAAGACGACGAGGAAGAGGCGGAATTTCGAGGCCAATGTCGGTTAGCAGACCCTCAAAAGAGGAATCAGCAGGGGAAATGGCCGGCGCATCTCCCCTCACCACGTCGCAAGTAACGGGGGGCTCAACCAAGTCCCTGGCCCCCAGGCAGGGGTCAAGGCCATAGTCGGGCTGCACCCCCACGTGGGCGCCGTTAGCTGCCGCAGCTGCATTGCCAGAGCGCACACATACATTCGCTTCGGAGGCAGGCACGTGAGCAGGCCGCTTCTCAGGCAGCAGCAAGGCATACTTAACACCAGCAGTATCCATAACCACGTCCGAGGAGCTGTCAATGCGCGGCGGCTTGCAGGCAGCCCTGATAGACACAAACGTGTCACCCGAGGCGTCACCAATGGGCGCAGTGGCGGGTGAAGAGCCATCGACAAGGTCCATATTGGAATTCGAGAGGATAGTCCCCCCGTCAGTGATTGGCGAGGGAACCGGGTGGCTAACAGCTGGGGCAGCCAAGGCCGGATTTTCCGGATTCAAAACATGACTCAGATCGCCAGGAGGAGGATCCAAAGGAAGGTGAAGTGAATTGGAAAGGTTGAGTAGCATTGGGGAATGCTCAAAGCGTTTTTCGGTCTCGTTTTGGGAATGTTGTGGCGACATGGAAGAAAAGAGTAGGGGTGGGGGGCGGATAAAGGGATTGTGGGTGCTTTTAAGTTACCCAGCAAGCATGCAGGCACGGAGGCATTGTTCCTGAACAATAGAGAGGCTGGTTTGAAGGAGCCGTAAAAGACAGAGAATAAGAAGGAAAAAAGAATAATAAGGAAAAAAGAGAGAGAGTAATAAGGAGGTTGTTTGTAAAGGAGAGAAAATGAATTCCAAGCTGGAATGAGGCTGGTAGTAGGGAATGTGAGGGAAGGAGGAGGATTAGTAAAGTGAGGGGAGCATTACCAGAGATCTAAAGGTGAAAACTTGGTGGCAGGTGGTTAGCAGCCGTTGCAACAGGGGTAGGCAGTTTTGGTGGATATTTAGTTGTGCAGGCATTAATCAGTGCAGGCATTAGTTTTAGTAGCTAATGCGGCAACTGTCTTGAGGTTTGGTTTGCGCACGGACGCGGTCACGAACTCAGGCTCACGTGCGCGAGTGAGGTGGCGCGGCAAAATTTCCTTGTCAAAGGTTGTTACAAACTATGTATCACTATGTATCTATAACCGTGGGGCCTGGAGGACCGCTACTGCGAAGCAGTTTTGGCTGAATAACTCCGGGGAGAACTGGGCTATGCTGGGTTAGTTGGCGCGCGTCTTGGTCTGCAGCCGTGGCTGCGAAAGGGTTAGACTGCGAAAGGGTTAGACTGCGAAAGGGTTAGACTGCGAAAGGGTTAGACTGCGAAAGGGTTAGACTGCGAAAGGGTTAGACTGCGAAAAGGTTAGACTTAGCTCAGAAGCGTCGTCGGTACATCGGCCGAAGAAGGAAACGTTCAGCCGCGCTGTATCGGTTGAGCGGGGGTAGACCACTAGGGCAGTTCGCATCCTTACGGTGTTTAGTGGGTTTGCGATATGATAGGAGGGTCCGGGTGAAGTAATCGTATCGGTCGAGCATGGCCAGACCTGCATCGGGGTTGCTGATTGCATACTCGGCGCAAGGTTCCTCCTTTCACCCTGCACTGTTCCCAGCGATCGTGCATTCGAGATTATTTGCCACATCTCTAAGACGGCTTCAGGGTGCCACACCCCACGAGCAGCTCGAAGAAAGTATTTGATTAGTTGTTGATTTGATTCACTTGGCTAGTTGTCTATCTGGTAACTGGCTTGTCTATTAATCAGGCCTTTGGTTTGAAATAGCACCTGGTTAGTTGTCCAGCTCGGTTGGCTGTTCCTTGTGGTTACTGTGTTTTCTTGTACACCCCTGAGATCTCACCAGGAAGTGATTCTTCTGAAATATGGTTTGTTATTCTTCTGAAATATTGTTTGTCATTCTTCACGCTACATAGCCAGGTTTACCCACTACTCTCGCTGGAACTGGGCCGGGCACGTATCTTCATTGTATGCAATGCTGTCAAGTTAGATGATTCTGTTGGCTGGCTTCTGGCGTTCCGTGTAACAGGCAGGCAGGCAGGCAGGCAGGCATACGAGTATTGGGCTTGCGTTCAGTGGAAAGGTGTGACGAGGGTGACACCGTAGACTGCGTATACCTCGGGGCTATTTGGATGCGGGGGAGTTGATAGTACCTGGGGCCGTCTTGAATTTAAAAGCATCATGCAGTGAATCTTGGAGGGAGAATTTTGTATTAGATCCCATTGAAAACTTTGAATCATTTACATTATATCTTCTCTTGGGTTTATTGATTTTGACGAGTGCTGGGGGCGAGCGGGTCAAAATGAGAATACCGCAGACATTTGTAGTGAGAAGTTTGAGCACCAGCCCAGTCAATTGTGGTTTGGATACATTGGTTTGCACTATTATAGGCTACAGTATATGGCGACTTGTTCTAATGGTAATTTCGTTGTGGTGGGTGGTCGTTTTGGCCGTGCGGAAAGATTCGGAGGGGCGGAAAAATTGGTGCGACCCATTTCTTGAGATTTGGTTTGCGCACGGACAGGGTCACGACATCGCGCTCACGTGCGCGCGTGACAGTGCTGGGCGCGGGAAAATCCGGTGTCTTGATGGTCACACACGCATATCCAAAGTCTAGTACCCCTGGTACTCGTGTTACAGGCGCTCGACAATTCTACATATTGATGTCCCTTTGGCAATCCACCTGGGTAAGACAAATCAGCTTCTTCAGTAGGTAATGAAGACTATGCGTTTTTGATGCAAGGTTATCATCCGAAACACTGCTTGAGGTAATGTTACCAGATGTGGGTAAACATCCCTGATACCAGATCTGGGGAAAATGAGGTTCCACCCGATGCTCCCAACGAAGTAAACTTGTCCAGACTATTGATTAGGATTGGTTTTGGGTGTTGAGGCAACCTGATCAGACGTAGTAGTGGGCGAGACGGTAGTGGGCGAGACGATCAGAACATGCGGCTAACTAAAGCCAACTCCTAAACGGTTATTCGTCAAAGGGCTCCTGGATTCTCTTCAAACGGAGTCCTCCATGAACAGCATCGTTCTCCTCTTCTGGGCCTCGTCTGGTCAAAAAACACTCCCAAAGGAGCGCTGGTTGAGCCCATGGATATAGTAGTTGAGTTTCACTTGGCACGATTCACATTCTGTGGTGTTTTAGGATCTGGCAATGTTGGCAGCACATGTGAAAAAAAGCCCAAGCGTGGCTGCGACGGAAGCCCAAACGAGTGCCATGCTCTTCACACCAATGTTTGGCTATCTGCCATCACTCACGAAGGCCCTTCTGGCCCACCCATTAGCAGCAATTTGCAAAAGACCCACCCAAGACGAACGAGACACCGATCACCACCAACGCGTTCACCATCTCATCCATAACGGTAATGCAGAAACCCTAGATATAGCGGCACTTTTTGGGAGTGTTTGAGACAATGATCCAAAGTATAGCTCTAAGATTTCATCAAGCTTTGTGACTGTGGAGGGATTCATGCCAATGACAAAATAGTGGTGGCGTTGGAGTAGAGGGGTTCAAACGGTAGGTGGCTGGGGGCCGATGGAATAGCCATTAGGAGAATACCCGGTCTTTGAGCCAGTGTTACGACACTGTAATTCAAGGTATCGTCAAGATGGCACACTATCTGGCCCGTACGCAATGCCAGGCGACTAGTAGCGATTGATTCAAGGGGTTCGGTATCCACGAACATTGTGCAGGCTATGAATGGTAGCGCCGCACAGCCAGCCACACGGCCAACCCCTTAGCACTCACCATAAAGTCAATCATGGAAGCTTACTCTAACGACCCTTCAATGGCACCGGATGTTGAGGGCTTGGTCTTTTCCCAGCCGGCCAGTTACGTTGAGCCGGCCAGTGACTATGAGCAAATGCGAGCAAACGAGTATAAACAGGTGGTGAAACGGTTCCAAAAGGTCCAGCTAAAGGGCAAAAAGTTGTTGCAATTGATTGCCCTTGCGTTTATCAAGGTCGACCAGTTAATGGCTCTGGGACTGGAGCAAGAAAAGCAAGCGGCGGTAGACCTTAAGGAAGAGATCCGGTACTCGTTGCAGAACATGGTGCAAACTCTTCGCATAGTGTGGGGAGTTATAGGCGAGATTAATCAAAGGGAGACGTATTGACAATACTACGGGTCGGCGGAACGGCGTGGGGTGGTGCAGCCCAGCATAAGTCAGCCCATGCCAAAGCCTCCATGTTACCAAACAGAGCCACTTCAGCAAAGGCCGGGATACCAAACAGAGCCACTTCAGCAAAGGCCGGGATACCAAACAAAGCCAGGTTACCAAATAGAGCCACGTTACCAAACAGAGCCAGGTTACCAAATAAAGCCACTTCAGCAAACAGAGCAAGGTTACCAAACAGAGCCACTTCAGCAAACAGAGCAAGGTTACCAAACAAGGCCACTTCAGCAAAGGCCGGGATACCAAACAGACCCAGGTTACCAAATAGAGCCACGTTACCAAACAGAGCCAGGTTACCAAACAGAGCCAGGTTACCAAATAAAGCCACTTCAGCAAACAGAGCAAGGTTACCAAACAGAGCCACTTCAGCAAACAGAGCAAGGTTACCAAACAAGGCCACTTCAGCAAAGGCCGGGATACCAAACAGACCCAGGTTACCAAATAGAGCCACGTTACCAAACAGAGCCAGGTTACCAAATAAAGCCAGGTTATCAAATTAAGCCACCTTACCAAAAAAAGCCAGGTTATCAATTTAAGCCAGGTTACCAAATAAAGCCAGGTTATCAAATTAAGCCACCTTACCAAAAAAAGCCAGGTTATCAATTTAAGCCAGGTTACCAATTTAAGCCAGGTTATCAAATTAAGCCACCTTACCAAAAAAAGCCAGGTTATCAATTTAAGCCAGGTTACCAAATAAAGCCAGGTTCCCAAATAGAACCAGGTTACCAAAAAGAGCCACCTTACCAAATAGAGCTCACAGGCTCATCGCCCGAATTAGCGGGACACCACTGGTTTCCGCAGCCCAGTGGGAAGGGCGCTTTGCCAAACCAGCCATCAGAATGGGCCGGTGGTGAGCACACCTGGCTTTGATAGTGCGAGCGAACCACCCCAATGGATACTAATTGTTGGACAAATTATGCCTTTTATATTTGGGGATCGACATTGACCCATAAAACACTTTGTGTGGTCTAGTTGTGCAGCTTACTGCTTTAGGAGACCAAAAAGGTACTGTGGCTAAGTACTGGTCTCAACACTCCGTCTGAAGGTCTATCTCCAAACGACCTAACAGACGTAGATGGGTGGATGGAATCTTTGTTAAGGATTTTGTCAAAAGGTCTGGTATGTTTTGTTAAGACATAGCTGAGGTGGATCGTTTTAGTTTGACATGTTGCTGCAAGAAGCCTTCACCATTATGTGCTTGGAAGCTTCACATTTCCTGGTGGTTGCAGCTGTCAGGATCACACCTTTGTTGTCACAATAGGATTGAATGTTCGTTTCCAGATGTATCTCCTACAATAGGTTTTTACCGGCGAGGCGGGCTTTGGAGTTGCGATGGATCTTGACCATGGGGGGTTGTACAACACCACGGCGCGCTAGCTGTGGAGCTTCTTCCGGGCATCCGAGTCTATGTTTGCGGGAGGGATGTCTTTTGAGCAGGCGGGCCAGCCCAGGCAAACGAATGGGGTTCTTGTACATTGAGCAAGGTTTCGTGGAAGCGGCCAAGTTGGTGGTCCTGGAGAGTAACCTCTGTGGCCAAGACGATGACTAAGGACTGGAGCGAGCACCAGTCGGCGGGCACGGATCCACGCTGGACCTTTTTGGTGGCCACGGCGTAGCGGCTGTGGAGATTGGACTGCGTAAGCGCTGTGGGGAGAGGTTTGCAGGAGGATCAAACTCAAAGGGTTCGGAGAATGTATCAGTCAGGCGGTTGGAGTCTTCAATACGCCGAAAAGGGGATGCTGCAGAAATTTGGGTGCGAAAAGAGGGCACGTGAAAGGAAAAAGACGCGAGAAGGCCAAGTGGGCAGCTAAAGCAGGAAGATAGTGGAGAATGGAGTCACTCCAAGCAGTGGGCACCATGAAACAAGCTGTACGATGGAGTACCAAGTGTGTAACGGCGGGCCAAGTGGTGTAACGACGGGCCAAGTGGTGTAACGACGGGCAAGTTGGGCACCCGCAGCAGCACCCGCATGGCCAAGAGGTGCACTCGCAGGGCCAAGAGGTCAACAAAAGTAATCAAGTGGGAGTGGACATTAATTGTGAAGAGGTCGAATCTTTATAAGTTTAGTATTTTCAGATGGAATATTTACAGAAATTATTATGGGTAGTAGTTTTATAGTATTCTGACAGGGGTGCGCGCACATACAAATGCGGCCAACGCCAGGAACAGGAATATATATAAGCGCAGGACACGAGAGAACAGAGGTTATACAAGTATGGGATAAGTATTGTAGCATGGATTTACATGGATTAAGTGGATTAAGGGTAAGAGTGGTGGATGGGTAGGCCAAGCGGACTTCCAAAGTGTATTTCAGTCAGTAATGCGATTCAGTGGTGTAAAGAAGGGGGAAAAAGAGTGGAGAGTGGAAATAGGCGCTGGGAAAGGGGCACGGAAGGGCGTGGGGGATGAGTCAGACCTGATGCCATCGGGCAGGCGGGTGTTGATGTTGTTTCATGCGCATTTACATAGATTTGAGCATTGGCAGGGCTAGAAACAAGGTATGGAGGTGAAAGTTGATGGAGAGTGACGGCGGAGAGCGGCAGATTTCAACTGATCAAGATGAAGCCCAGGTACTACAGTATTTACAGATTTGGGATGGAGTTGGTCGTGTTCAGCGCAAAGGGTTGGTGTAGGGGTTTTTCGCGGTGCGTGTGCACGTCAAAATTTTCAGTGCGCCAACTCATCGACCCCACACCAGTCAACTGTTCACCATAACTCCACAACTCCACAACTACTCACATCAAGTGTGTGCCATCCTGTTTACCACCAAGTGCGTGGCCGAAAGAAGTGAGCGGAATTAAATGAACAAGCAGATTCACCATGCCTGTGCAATTGATGACCAAGCAGTCTCGAAGCGGTTCAAGTCTGGGTGATTTGAGACAGTGTTTTTCGAAAGGGTGATGGTCAATTCAAGCAGCCGAACATATTTGGGAAGTTTCAAGGCGTTGATGTTGAAATTGATGGACTGGCATGGATATTCAAGCCGAGGAAGTGATGATGAGGAAATCCGATGGTGAGGAGGTTTGAAATGTTTATTCGAAGGCAAATCCAAGTTGGTACAAGTGTGCTGAAGCAGACTGAGTGGGGAACAGCAGATTTCGAGCAGTTTTGATGATTTTTATGGCGGTATCACGAAGGAGAAGTTTGTGATGAAGAAATTGACGGAACAGAGGCAGGGAAAGTTGGTTCTAAGTCAAATCCAAGTTGGTACAAGTGTACTGAAGTCAACCGAATGGAAGTCAGTTGATTACGAAAAGTTTCCATGTCATTTGTGGTGATATCACGAAGATGAATTTTATGGGGAAGAAATCGACGGTGAAGAGGCAGGGAAAGTTGATTTCAAGGTGAACTCGAGTTGGTGCAGGTGTACTGAAGCTGACTGAATGAGTGGGAGCTGTTTTCTAGAAAATTCCACGTTGTTTATGGTGAAATTCTGGAGGAGAAGTTGATGATGAGGAAATCGATGGTGAGGAGGTTTTTAATGTTCATTCCAAGGCAAATCCAAGTTGGTACAAGAGTTCTGAAGTTGGCAGAATGGAAGAGAGTTGATTTCGAACAGTTTCCATGCCGTTTATGGCGGTATCACGAAGCAGAAGTTTATGATGAAGAAATTGACTGAGATGAGGCTGGGAAAGTTGAATCCAAGTCAAGTTCAAGTTGGTACAAGTGTTTTCAAGCGTACCGAATGGAAGGAAGTCGTTTTCGAATAGTTTCCATTATGTTTAAGGGGGTGTCACCGAGATGAAGTTGAAGGTGAGGAAATTGACGGAGCAGAGGCAGGGAAAGTTTGTTCTAAGTCAAACCCATGTTGGAGGAAGTGTTTTCAGGTTGATTGAATGGAATGGAGTGGACTTTGAGCAGATTCCAAGTTGTTTATGGTGAAATTCTGGAGGAGAAATTGATGATGAAGAAATTGACTGATAAGAGGCAGGGAAAGTTGATTCCAAGGCAAATCCAAGTTGGTACAAGTGTACTGAAGTCAACCAAATGGAATTTAGTTGATTGTGAAAAGTTCCCATGCCGTTTATGGTGGTATCACGAAGGCGAAGTTGATGGAGAAGAAATTGACTGATAAGAGGCAGGGAAAGTTGATTCTAAGGTGAGTTGGAGTTAGTGGAAGTGTTTTCAAGTCGTCTGAATGAGGGGGAGTCGTTTTCGAAAAGGTTCCATGTTTTTTAAGGGGGTGTCACTGAGATGAAGTTGATGGTGAGGAAATTGACGGAGCAGAGGGAAGGAAAGTTTGTTCTAAGTCAAAGCCAAGTTGGTGGACGTGTTTTCAAGTTGATTGAATGGAATGGAGTTGACTTCGAGCAGATCCCAAGCTGTTTACGGTGAAATTCTGGAGGAGAAGTTGATGATGAAGAAATTGGCTAAGAAGAGGTTGGGAAAGTTGAATCCAAGGTGAATTCGAGTTGATACCAGTGCTGTCAAGATGTCCGAATGCGAGGGAGTCGATTTCAAAAATGTTCAATGTTGTTTATGGTGGTATCTTGAAGAAGAAGTTTATGGGGAAGGAATAGTGAGGAAATTGATGGTGAAGAAGCTGGAAAAGTTGATTCTAAGTCAAATCCAAGTTGGTGCAAGTGTACTGAAGTTGGCTGAATGGAAGTGAGTTGATTTCGAGCAGATTCCATGATTTAAGGTGGTATCACGAAGGAGAAGTTGACGATGAAGGATTTGACGCTGAAGAAGTTGATTTCTAGTCAAACTCGAGTTGGTACAAGTGGTTTCAACTTGACGGAATGAGAGTGAGTCGATTTCGAAAATGTTTCATGTCGTTTACGGTGAAATCACGGAGGAGAAATTGATGATGAGGAAGTGGATGGTGAGGAGGTTGGGAAAGTTGATTCCAAGGCAAATCCAAGTCGGTACAAGTGTACTGAAGCAGACTAAGAGGGAAACAGCAGATTTGGAGCAGTTTCCATGTTTTTACGGTGAAGTCACGAAGGAAACCGTTGATGATGAAGAAATTGACGATGACGAAGTTGGAGAAGTTGAATACAAGTCAAAACCAAGGTTGTACAAGTGAACTGAAGTTGGCTGAATGGAAGCGAGTTGATTTCGAATAGTTTCCATAATTTTTCAGGCGGTATCACGCAGAAGAAGTTGGTGGAGAAGAAATTGACCGACAAGAGGCAGGGAAAGTTGATTCCAAGGCAAATTCAAGTCGGCAACAGTGCTTTTAAGATGTCCGAAAGTGATGGAGTTGATTTGGAGAAGATGCCATGATTTTTATGGCGGTGTCATGCAAAAGATGTTGAAGGGGAGGAAATTGACAACGAAGAAGCTGGAGAAGCTGATTCCAAGGCAGATTCAAGTTGGTACCAGTGATTTTAAGATGACTGAATGTGAGGGAGTTGATTTCGGGGTTCTCCCATGTTGTTTATGTCAAAATCACGGAGGACAAGTTGCTTATGAGAAAATCGATGGTGAGGAGGTTGGGAAGGTTCATTCCAATGCAGATTCAAGTTGGTAGCAGTGTTTTCAAGATGACCGAATGCATGGGAGTCGTTTTCGAGAAGCATCCATGTTGTTTAAGGGGGTATCACGGAGAAGAAGTTGGTGGAGAAGAAACTGGTGGTGAAGAAGTTGGAGAAGTTGAATTCAAGTCAAAACCAAGGTTGTACAAGTGTTTTCAAGATACTCGAATGGAAGGGAGTTGATATTGAGAAATTCGTTGTTGTTTATGGCGGTGCCACGCAGTTGAAGTTGATGAAGAAGAAATTGACGATGAAGAGGTTGGAAAAGTTGGAAGCAAGGCAAGTACAAGTTGGTAGCAGTGTTTTCAAGATGACCGAAAGTGAGGGAGTTGATTTGGAGAAGATGACATGTTGTTGATGGCAAAATCACGGAGAAGAAGTTGGTGGTGAAGAAACCGGTGGGGAAGAAGTTGGATACGTTGATTCCAAGGTGAACTGGAGTTGGTACAGGTGTTTTCAAGTATACCCCAATGGAAGGGAGTTGATTTCGAGAATTTCCCATGCAGTTTATGGTGGAATCACGGCGGAGAAGTCGATGAAGAAGAAATTGATGGTGAAGAAGTTGGAAAAGTTGGATCGAAGGCAAATTCAAGTTGGTAGCAGTGTTTTCAAGTTGATTGAATGGAGTGGAGTTGATTTCGAGGAGATTCCATGTTTATTAAGGTGGTGCCACGAATTGGAAGTTGAGGGAATCGAAATTGACGATGAAGAGGTAGTAAAAGTTGAATTCGAGTCAAAATCGAGTTGGTACAATTATTTTCAAGTGAAGTGAATGGAATGAAGTTGAGTTCGAGCAGATTCCAAGTTTTTTATGGTGAAAATCTGGAGAAGAAGTTGATGATGGAGAAATTGACCGAGAAGAGGCAGGGAAAGTTGATTCCAAGGCAAACTTAAGTTGGTAGAAGTGTACTTCAGTGAAGTGAATGGGGGAGTTGATTTGGAGAAGATTTTAAGTTGTTTATGGTGGTATCATGGAGAGGAAGTTGATTCAGAAGAAATCGACGATGATGAGGTTGGAAGTGTTGAGCTCAAGTCAAATCGAAGTTGGTACAATTGTGTTCAAGTGAAGTGAATGGAAGGCAGTTGACTTGGAGTAGATTCCACATACTTTATGGTGGTATCACGGAGGAAGTTGATTTCAAGTCAAATTTGAGTTGTTACAAGTGTTTTCAAGTTGGTACAAGTGGTTTCAAGTTGACCGAATAAGAGGTAGTTGATTGTGGATAGCTTTCATGTTGCTTATGGTGAAATAACGAAGAAGAAGTTGGTTGAGATGAAATTGACGATGAAGAAGCAGATTTCAAGTCAAATTCGAGTTGGCACAAGATTTTTCAAGAGGTTTGAATGGGAGAGAGTTTAAATCGAGCAGATTTAAGTTGTTTATGGTGGAATCAGCGAGAAGAGGAGGGTAAAGTTACTTCAAGTCCAAATCAAGTTGTTACAGGTATTTTGAAGTCAAGTGAATGAGAGAGAGTTGAATCCGAGGAGACTCCATGATTTTAAGGATGTACGGTTTCATCTTAGGGATGTACGGTTTCATCTTAGGGATGTACGGTTTCATCTTAGGGATGTACGGTTTCATCTTAGGGATGTACGGTTTCAT
>WFIW01000099.1:0-18604 GCA_009756535.1 Metschnikowia sp. UFMG-CM-y6306 | reverse complement strand
TCATGCGGGCCGGGCCAGTTTTTATCTATATAAGTTTGGATGATCCCCCTTGTTTTAGGGATCATCAACGAATACACCTTCTCTTGAGTACTTGACGCTACAACAACTACTAAAGAACATAACAGGATCTCGCTGTATGACCTATTCATATTCGAGGATCCTCGGCGCCGAAGGAATTCCAGAAGTGCGGATCGCATGCCAAAAACATTTTTTGCCATTCCATAGTTTAACTGCCAGAGATCCTCGAGAAATAACGAACATGCATTCCCATTTAGCCCCGCTACGAGGTCTCCGTGCTAATCAGAGGATTAGCTTAATTTGTATCCTTGTGCAGAGATGAGCTCAATCTGTCCACAGTCCTCGAGATTCCAGTTTACTTGTCACAGTCTTTGCCAATTTCTATATCCAATCCACAATGATACCCCATGTGTTAGTAGTCGTCATGAATATGTCATGCCCTCGTGGGTAGTGTGCTCCCCAAAGGTGGCAAGTTGCGCGATCCACGGTTAGCGCAGAATGCTCTCGCTTTGCTCTCCTCTCTTCGAGGTCTATACCGGAGGTGCATTGCAGCCTATCGGATGCAACTTCAAGACCAATTCGGAAAACCATTTGACGAGACTATCCTGATTCGGTGCTGGTCTCACGATATGACCTCTAAACTGTGGTGCAGTCTTGGCCTTCTCTTCTTGAACTGTGGATGATTCCTGTTGTAGAGATCTTCAACTGATACTTATATTCCGAAGTACTGACGCATTAAAGTATCTAACACAAGAAATCATGTTAAAGCGCTAAAGCGATTACATGAAACAGTATAGAAGCGAAATCTAGAAGTGCTGGTATAGCTGTGAATGATGTTGCAACTCAATTGCGGTCCCGATGACCAAGAAGCTTGCATAAAACAAGCCACGAGGTTTTCCACCAGGGCTGATCAGAGGTACTGAGGCTTGGCTGGAGTTCCAGGTGTTGTTGAAGGCCGCACACCGAGCTCGTACAACAACGTCACGAGGTAGCAAGCAAGCAAGGTTAGCAAATAAGTGAGTTGGCCTTCATAAGATATTGAAGGCGAATTCTCACATGTATAAGGTGTGCCGCTCGCCTTCCTTCTAACAGTAACCGAAGTAACCAAGGAGGACCACTAGAGATGGCTCCTACAACCAGACCCACTAAAAACCATACAAGTGTAACTGAGCCTGGTGAGGAAGTACACATTTACCTCTTTAGTGGTATAAACCTCATCGCTGGTTCATTTGAATCTTCACTGGATACATGTCCATGGTTCTACGGCGCACCAAGTGCACCTAGCTTTAATGCGGACAAGGATTATCCTCTCTGCAGGTGTGTGTCTTGTACATTGGCTTACACTCCCCATACCTTGTTCATGGCCACACAAAATCGTGTTGGGCAAACTGGGGCAAATTGAGATGAAAGCAAGAGTTTTCTTTTGTATGCTAGTCAATTTCCAGTCTGCCTTCTTTCCAATGTGTTTTTTGGCTTCAAATTTTGTTTGTTTCTTCTGGTCTATTTTGACCGCTTTTCGCGGAACTAAAGAATTTCCGACAAGTCAGAGAACGTAAGAGGTCACGATTTCATAGTGCGCATCTGAATATTTCCTGGAGTGGTTAGGATTCCCTTGAACTGCAAAATCATTACAATTTAGGTTGAATGAAGTCCGAGTTTGACAAGAAGTTACTCAGTTCCGTGCTCTTATTTTTAATATAAACATAAAGGTGCTAAATTTTTTTCTCACAATCAGCGCCCGCTTGGCCAAGTGGTAAGGCGCCTCACTCGTAATGAGGCGATCGTCGGTTCGATTCCGACAGTGGGCATACTTTTTTGATTTATTATACATTGAACCCTCAGAATCCGTTTTATGAAATTTAGTGTTACAAAATATCCAACTTGCTCCTGGTACGTACCTCGTGATGTTTATTCCTTACTTTTTATGCATTGGAGGGGGCGCGACGTCCGCGTCATCCACCTGATAATAATTCACATCCGTGGCTTTTGACTTAGAGAGCTCTTCATTCATGAAAGCCGTCAAGTTGCTGATATTAGCCGGCCCATGATGTCTCTTTTTGCGGCCGACTTTCGCTGGCGCTATCAAGCCGCTAGATCCCGTTGGTGGCGTGTTGTATGCAGGTGACCTTGGGGCCCCCATAATCAGGGGCTTGATAGGAGAAAAAACTGGAGGCGGTGGAGCCTGACTAGCTTCCTTAGTTTCTTCTTTGGTCCTCGAGCTATCCTCTTCATCGGTCAAAGCAATTTCTGTCATGTCGGACCGACCCAAAGCGTCGCCGTGAGGGGCCCCTGGACCCTCACCAACATGCAGGTCAGACACTGCCAGGAATTCCGGCGACTCCAAGAAGTCCTCGTCCAACGTAGGGTCTTCTCTGAAAAGCTTGTCGACCTTTTTCTCTTCCGGTGTATTTATAGGGGCCAGACTGGCTGGGGTCCCATCACCTAACTCTTCATCAGGGGGATTAGATGCTTCAGCTGTCTCAATTGCCTGGGCAGTGGACTCAGCATGCAGCAGCTTTTCAACCTCGCCAGCTTTGTCCTCCGTCTTTTCAACATTCGGAATGAAGTCACCACTGAGCGAAGTCTCTCGGAGCAGACTCGAAACACCAGAGACGAGATCAGAGGCGTTGTCGAAGCTCTTGTTGAAATCACTGTGACTCTTCTCATTGGGATCACTGTGACTCTTCTCATTGGGATCACTGTGACTCTTCTCATTGGGATCACTGTGACTCTTCTCATTGACATCACTGTGACTCCCCTTATTGGGATCCTCAGGGTTAGAAAGCATGTCAGTGTTCTCAGAAGCACAAGCGGATTGACTAGGCGTCTCCCGAGACTTATTGAGTTCGTTGACATCGTCATGACTATGTGTTTCCCGAGAATCTAATTTTTCTGTAGGAGCATCATTGCCCAAAGAGGAATCTCCAAGTTGGTTAAAGAAGTCTGCACCATCTAGAGGATTGTCAATGGCTTCTTTAATAGATAGAGCTTTCGAGTCACTTTCTTTCGTACCACTCTCAGCAAATTCGATTTCCAGATTCTTCTTTGAGTCCTCATCCACCGAACGTGTCTCAGGATCGTTGGTCTTTGCATGCACAACATCCATATGCTCCTCCACATTCTTTGGCATTTCTAAAGAGCTTTTTGCAACTGGTACATTGTCTGCTACTTCTGAAATTGTTTCAGACATTGAAGGTATTGATGGTATCTCAGACATTTCAGACATGTCAGGCATCTTAGTCTTCTCAGAAGCATCAGGTACCAGCATCTTCTCGCCCGTTTCGCTCTCAGCCATAGCATTCTTGGAATTAACATAGCTCACGTCCTCAGGATTCTCAAAGATAATGTCTTCGAGTTTTTCCTGCGTGTCGAACTTTCCAACCACCTCAGGCAACCGATGGAGCAAGCCGTAGCCCACATCGCAACCTAGTATGCCTCTGTTTTGCCCCGGGGACCATGATCTGGATAAGTGCACTGTCACAGGCCTGACGCAGTCGTAATCATGGTTGTACACATATAGGAGAATGGGAACGCTATCGTCCTGGGAAATGGAGTTGTGGTGTGCATAGTACGCAGACACCGTCCTAGACAAGAGAGCCTCACTCCCGCCAACCAAAAGACCCGTTCCGTTTTCGTCTTGGGGATACGCGGAATCACATCCGATAATATAGTCCGAGTACGGCACGAGCTGCGCCCGGTCGGCGGGCAGCCCGGCATGTATGTTTAAGATTTTCCACACGTGGGAGGCGGCGGTAAGATGCTGTGGCTGAAGCGTAAGACCAAGAGTCTGGAATCGGGATTTTCCAACCACGACCGTGATTTCTGGATCAGCGCCTTCCGGAACGTCGTCTGTCTTTGGCTCCGGATGCAACTCGATCGTGACTGTACGCAGGACACCCCCCTTAGCAGACCACACCTCCAAGTCCACAGTCTTGTGGGGCCCTGCTGCAATGGTGGCGAGTTCCTGGATCATCAAGTCCAAATCCACCTGGCGAAACTCGAGGGCCTGAGCCTCACCCCCGTAATTGACTGATCCATCACTGGCCACACTATAAGAGCTGGCGAAGGAATGTGAGTTGAGCGGAAACTTCATGGGCAACTCATGGTTGTTTATGGCCACGATATAGTCAAACCAGGGCTCGAACCCAAGGCGCAGGGCTGCTGAGTCGGCAGCTACGTGGAGCACGCGGAGTCCATGGCCGTTGTTGTTGCGGGAGAGAAACGTCTGGTAGTACGAGTCGTGGTCATTGTGCAGGGCCACCTCGAACCGGTCCACAAACTTCTTGGCAAATGAAAACATTGCGCGGGTTCAATCGGTACTGGCTCGAATCTTGTTGTGCTCGGAGTGAGTGGTCGTCTCGCTCTAGGCGTGGGATTGAAGGAATTGAAAATGCGCGAGGGACCACCGGCGCATGACTCTCATGGTTCGAGCCCCAGCTGCCTCGGTGGCCGCCCAAAATAAGCGACCCCTATGGGTTCGAAAGATACATAAGAACAAGCGTGCATCCTATGATTATAAAAGCTTTTCAAAATGTCTCATCCCATATTTTTGACACGGTCTCCCACTGCCCTATTCGTTGCGGCCCTAAGTGGCTTGGCTTACATTCGGCTCAGAAACAGCATTTTCCAATTGGTCGGGCCGACACCGTTCCATTAATTTCATATACTCCTATAAACGGAAATGGCGTTGGGGGAGTACGTTAGCTGACCAGCCGTTTCGTGCAGGAACGGCTAGATAGCCCTTAATGCTCCTCTGGAGTGTGCACCGTGCACCAAGTGGTTAAGTCGTGAAGTACAGGCTCCCCGCGATAGAGAGCCACCTTCACCCCCCCTCATTACATTCCACCTTATTCCCCCTTCACACCCATGGTTCGAGTCACAGTTCTAGGGGCGGGCACCGTGGGCTTGGTGACAGCATTGGAGCTCAAGTTAAAGTACCCCTATATGGATATAACGGTGGCCGCATCGCATTTGCCTGGAGATATCGATATCTCCTACACGTCACCTTTTGCCGGCGCTAATTGGCTCTCAACGGCGTCACCTGATAACAAGAATCTCCAGGATTTGGACGTGGAAGCATACTACGAATTCTTGAAGTTGGCAGACGACCCCAAATCAGGCATCTGGAGAAAGAAAAACGCCTTGTTTTTTTCTCAAAAGGCCCTAGACGAAGTGCACGGCGACGTTTCCCAATGGCGTCCTTGGTTTTATAATATAGCTGGCGGGCGAGTCTTACAAAAGCACGAGCTTTTGAGAGGTGCGGTGTACGGGATTGAGTATGACGGCGTGGTGATTTCCGTTCCCACGTACCTCCCTTACCTTGTGCAAAAATGCCTTGGGCTTGGAATAGTTGTCCGGCGGGTAGCTGCCATTCAGCACATTGAGCAGGCCCGCAATTTGCACCATTCAGGTGAATTGGCCACTTACGTGATCAATTGTGCAGGGTTAGGTGCTTCCCAAATCGGCGGGGTCAACGATCTGTCCCGAAACTACCCGATAAGGGGGCAAGTTCTCGTTGTGCGTAATACCATATCAAAAGCCGTGGTATTCTCTGGGTTCGAAACGCCGAACGAGGAGTTGTACGTGTTTCCCCGGAAAGAGGGCGGGGCAATCATCGGGGGAAGCTTCCACGTTGACGATCTGAATGCAGCAGAAGATTTGGAAATGACGAAGCGGATCAAGGATAGGGCGCTTGAACACCTCCCAGAATTGACGGATGTGACCAGGCATGGGAACCCACCGCATTTGGACGTGGTGAAAGTGAACGTGGGTCTTCGTCCTGCCAGAGAGACCGGGCCCCGTATCGAGAGAGACGTGCACTTCAAGTGGCTCATCCACAGTTATGGTGCAGGCGGAGGAGGGTACCAGGGAAGCTACGGATTTGCTCGCAGAGTGTGCAAGATTCTTGGTGACGAACTCCATGGCCCGAAGTTGTAGCTACACGAAGCTCTGAGGAATGAACTTCGAAGAAATTTCAGGAAGTTCTAGGAGATGAACATCAATGACAGTTGCCTAAAGAACCTGCGGAGTAGCCTCGAAGTGAATGTCATGGCTGGAAAGTCGGCTGACATCTAAGCACGAGGGAGGGGAAGCTTGGAAAGACTCTTAAGGGCGAGCATGAAGGGATCTGAATTTTGCACGGATTCCAGCGGGTTTTGCAATATTTAAGCGGATGACTTCCGGTGTTTAAGTCATGAGTCGCATTGTTGAGCCTATGTTCAGTGCCGTTAGTCGATCAGGTTGCCGCGAGGCCTACAGTTGGGTCACAAGTGAGCTTTATTCATTGGAGGAGCTTCTTCTAAAAACTGAAACAAATCGAGGCCTTCAAATGCCCCATTTTAACGGCAAAGTGTATTGATTAGGAAAGAGAGACCCTTTTTGGCGTACTTCTTCTGGTGGTCCTTGTCAGTCTTTGAGTTGATGAAGTTCTGCGTGCTGGACAACTGGCCTGGCAATGGGGTAGGTTTGTCCAGGTACTTTTGGGTTTTTATATTTATGTCGGCGTATCCGTGCTGGACGGAGAAGGGCCCGGGGTTTTTGGGGTGTTCAGGGATCATTGAGTGGAAGAGAGTTGCTATCGAGAATGCGGGCCGCTTATCTTGCTTTCTCACGAGGCTGGCGGACGAGCAAGTCACGTGACCACACGCATGGACTTGAACAGTCGTTGCTTAGCAATTGAAGAGTTGCGCAAAGGCCAAGATAGCCTAAAAGATCCCAGCACCATACCGAACGGAGCAGAGCTCTACGACTGTGGATGTGAGCTCAAGGAACAGGCAGGCTGAGCACAGGTCGTGACTTGCACACTTTATGGGCTTGAGAATAGCGGTATGCATGGGGATGCAAAAATACAAGATTCCAGAACAACTCAGATTTCTACATCGTCTCTGTGGAGGGAACATGGGCTGGTTCTCCTTCAGGAGTAGACTGGTGGAGGTGGACCTGCATGCGCGCTAGAAAGCGAAGAGAAAAAACTACGCACCTCACCTCGAAGCTCTACCCTCAACCCCCGCCCTCCACGTCCATCGTCCCACCATGAGAGCGAGCAGCATCGTCGCATTCCAACACACGGCCAGCAGCCACCTAAAAAGACCTTGGCAGACGTTCAAGGACGGGCAGATCTGGTACGGCATGACCAAAAGAGGGTCTAAAAGACACCCGTTGACCAGCAAGCAGGGCAACAAGCACTACTACAAAGGGACAGGGTCTTCCGGGTACGGCCGCTTGAACGCAGCCGGTACGTATGTTGTCGACTGGAAGAAGGTGCGTACGTACGTGGTGCCAGCAGATTTGAATACCACAGACCTCAAGGCGTTGGTGTCACCCAACGTGCCGGAGATTCACCAGCGGTTTGCTGGGTACACTGACGGGTTCAAAAGCCCCGAATTGGCCTGGCACAACATCCAGGCGTTCATCGAGATGGGCGAAAACTACAATGACCACGATTTGGATCGCACCCAGTACTTGGAAGAGTATATCCACCCCAGTGTGATTGCTAGCGAGCAGGAGGAGGTCCCGGTGATTCAACGGGACTGAGGAAGGAATTGGTGATATTTGCAATGTATATAGGAATGGCAATCCGTGGTTGGAGAGAATGTAGGTAGTATAGATGAGTCAGTGGTGACATGAGTTTACTATATAAAGCATGTGATCAATGTACACAAGTTTATGGTCAAGTACACATGATACCATAAACAAGTATGTATCAAGTACGTATACACGAGTAGGATACATCGCAGTCAACAATACTCATATTCCAGCTTGAACAAGTGACCAAATGCATACAAGTTTAAGTGCTCAACATAGACATGGCCCTGGTTCTTGAAGACTAAGCCAGCACTTCCTGTGCTCATCGTGCCATTGTCTTGTTCGAATTGCGTAGATTATGATGTGCGACAAGCGTGAAGTGACCTCGATGAGTAGGTTCACTAGTATTTACATCAGAGGGGTCAGATTAAGATGGAATAGTGCTAGGGTTAATTTCTGAGTTGGTCTTATTATATGCAATGTGGTTGTTATGTCACATTAAATCTCGGACCGACAATGCCTCCCCAAGCAGCGTAAAGCAGTGGATTACTAGGCACTAAAGAAGCCATAAATTCCGTTGATCATGTGTTACTTGTACTATGAGCCAGCGGAGCATCATTCCAAATAACTTACTGATCAGGTTGGATCTACCGGAGTCATGCTCGTCCCATAGACTAATGCCAGTCCAAGCATAGCATATACAGTGAAACGGCGAACTAATTGAACAGGTATGGCTAGTTCCTTACTAAATTGCCCACCGCTGGAATCCCAGATCAATACATGCTTAATATTCGGCTCAACAAGGGTAGTATTAAAATATGAACCTTCTCGAAACTTCCCTTTTACTTAATCAGATGACTCTCGGTTGGTGGTCCATTGAAATGCTGCCCCATCAACCTTCGGTGGTAGGATGTAGGTTTATCGCTTTGGCTCATACAGGCCTAAAGTAATTCACATACGAGAGGATTGCCACCACCAATGATATGCGGACCATGGTGCCATCGATGATTCGGGAGAGTAACAGCCTCCGACCGCGCATCTTGTTCCTTGGTCTTGTAATGCCTACTCACATCCCTGTAAGTCCATAATAATAGAGCTTTGTCCAAGTCTTAGCCGAGCTCAACAATAAAAGGGTCAAGCAAAGAAGGGGTCTCTCCTACGATTCTCGGCTCGCATGCTACTATGACCTTCATCGACTATTCGCGCAGGCTCAGGTGCAACTACCATAGCTCAAGCGGCCAGCTCTGACAACCGCATTCCAAACAGTGTGCTAGTAAGTAAAGTACCAAAGTCAAAAGAACGCTCACTTAGAAGACCCGGACTTTGTGCTGGCCAAGGCCTTATTTTGTCCAACAAGGAAATGGCGGCTGCACCCGGATTTGGGTGCAAAATTCGCGCTCTGCCATCCCAATGCCCGAGAAGCTTAAGCGGCTGGAGAGCGAGAATGCAGAGCTTTCACCGGCAGTCTTAAAGGCTTGAGTGGCTTTAAAAAGCCTTGGTTTTTGGAAATCATAGATGCTATAGTCAGGGGGCTTCATTTTTTAGTGTGGTGATTTCGAGTGTCCCGTGGTGGGCAGCAAAGTGCACCGTCTTGCTGCGAGCCGCACCTTGTGCAACGCCACGTATATTCAAGCCGGATTGGTTTGAAGCCGTAGCCACGGACTTGGTTAGCTTGGGATAACCTACCGATGATTTTGCAACGGGCATCCCCAAACTGGTCGGGCTGGACAGCGAGCTTCTCGCCGAAGAGCGCGTGCCAAGTATCGCCCCGTTTTTGCGTCGACAAAAGCTTCTGGTGAGCCAAACGACTTCGATACTGGCGCCTGAAATAAAAATGGCGCGTTAAATCAGCTGAAACGGAATAAATTTGCGGTTCCAAATGTCGGTCCTGGTACACAGGCTGCTGGTGGAAGGGTCAAACCTGCCAAAAGAATATTTGTTTCAAAAGAGCTTCGTTTGAATGAAAAAGTTTCCACGGTACCATGTGAAAGCAAAGTTTGGGAAAAGCCACCCTTGTTACCTTGGCTTCCAGAGCGTCCGACCACCACTGGCCATGGCGGAAAAGTCATTGGATAAACCGATCTGGGCTACCCTACGTTGTATGCTGGGGAACCATAGGGGATACCTGAAAATTCCTTATGGTGGCATTGAAGCTAGCTAATGGCAACACTGCCCCTATCATTTGGTGAATCAGTTGCTTACAAGATAACTATAGAAGTTTCTATGAAGAATGTCCACTGGCTCTTAGCAGTAGGTCAAACAAAATCGAGCATTTATGGAGGCAATGCCGAGTATTTCACTGTTTCACCTTTTCGGGGAGACGTGCCAGCCTGAGACTCGAGCGATGAGTCGCGAGGCCAAGACTAGGTGATGGTATTAGTTAGGACTAAATGGAATAGAGCTGAAATACGAGAAATTCCTTGGCTTCATTGAGGCAAGCATTTCTTGTATAAAACCTTTCTTGAATGAAACCTTGTATAAAACCTTTCTTGAATGAAACCTTGAATAAAACCTCTCTTAAAGGGAGTTCCTTGTCTATTCTAGGCTCAATACATAATAATTTCGGGACGTGAGGCATACTTCCAAATCGGAATCCGGCCCCAGTGTTCCTGTCTTTTTCTAACATTTTCAACCCCTCCCGGTGGCCAAGGTGGTAAGGCACAAGACTGTAATGGATAGGAATCTTGCGATCGGACGTTCGAATCGTCCCTGGGAGAACTTTTTGCAGCTGTTAGTGAGTTTCTGCAAATTGATGCAGCCAGTGATATTCTGCCAGAAAACATGCTGTGTTTGCCCTTCATCTGCTTCCCTTGATTCTGCAGGAAAAGGTACAACAGCGTATACTTGATACAATACAAATCTAGAATAATAGCATCTACAAAAACCCTAAATTAAGCCTAAAACATTATTCATCAGATTTTGTTTGACTTCACGCAGGTAAGGCCCTGGAAACAAAGCTCCTGCATACAGTCGAAAGGCCTTTATTTCATGAATCAATGAGCGGTAGACGGTTTTTGACCAAATGCTTTACCATTTTTTACGAATTCTTACGTCAGCGCTACAACTATAAGAGCCAGCTTCCCAATTTATGCTAACAAGCTGTGGAAACGATCGCAGCGTACGGCATATGAAGGACAAAGTACATAGGAAGTGGAGACAGGACTAGGGTATGTCCACATCCTGAATCATAAGGGCGGAACATTTATCGGTTTGGAGGTGGGCGAAATTCGTTGGGTTCAACGATGAGAACAGAAAACCCAAAAAAACAAGTAGAGTGCTTGCCAGAATTTTGTACGCGGCAAGTGAGCTATGGTTTTGGGATAAATTTTTCTGTCTGCGGTGTAATAAATGTAATGCACTTTAGACTTTCTATCTCAAGAAGTTTTGCTTCCCGCAACTATTTTGGCCGCTTGTCCACGAGACCAATTCAAGGAACAGATTAAAGCAAAAAGATTGCAGCACCACAATTTCACACATGGTCTCCCACTGCATTACTCACTGTGGCCCTAAGTGGCTTGACTGACATTGATCGGACGGGAAATGGTATTTTCCACTTGGTATGGCCGCAACCGAAAGTAAAATTTTTGCAAATTTAAAGAAGACAGTATTATTTACGATTAAAATTTTTGAAGAATTATTATGCCGAGAAGAAAGCCAGGCTACAGCTTCACAAATTTACCGATTACGATATAAATCCAGGTTCACCTTGAAGTCTTGTATGGTCATTCAGAAGCTGACTCTTTGAAAAGACAAACCAAATCTGGTCGGCTTTTGACCACAGGGTTTGTAATGGATAATTTCTTGGAAAGAAGCAAGGTCTATACAATTTTGCATCTGATGCCAATGGTATCAATTCTTCTTTCTGCAGCATGGAGTACTTGACCAAGTCAGTTCCAAGTCAGGCTGAAGCCAAGAACATGGTTATTTTTCGAAAAAATTGTTGGAAATTTGTTAAATGATATTTAACATCACACATAAATTTACCCACTATTATTTTGCATTGTAGTTTTGGGTGTCGTCAGTTACGGAAAGGTAAACAAGTAATAACAACCATTTGATACCAATTCAACACTACTTATTTCAGCTTTAGCTACTGCCAATAGCGTCAGATCTGATACAGCTCTTCCTTAGACTGTGGGTTAGCTAACTTGTTAATTCTTTCCTGAAAAAGAACAAAAGTTTTGGGCAAGATGTGCAGTGCCCGCAAGACTTTACATTGTATTCTCCAAGATTTCACTCCGATTAGTTTTTGTTCAAAACAGATTCCTTCGTTCGGCTTTGCAACAAAGAGAATGACCGAGCCGATTTACGAGTTCGTTATATAGCACACTGGCCTTGTTCAAGCCATTGGCACTATCTTGGGATTAGGTTGAGATAGCATATCTCCCGCAGAGTGTTCCCGTTTGAGTAGTCATTGTCGAAACTGGCGCTTTTGTTGAACTGTGTGTGAGGTTTGCCTAGCTTGGTCGATAAGCCCGCAACAGAGACCAGGACAGTGGTAAACCCAATCTGCTTGATTTCAGGGCTATCTAATCGTGCATTATGATGTTTGCAGAATAATGCCAGAGTAGCATAGTTTAGTGTTACATAAAGAAGAGATAGTCCATTACATACCTGAGGCTAGATTCTTCAAATTTTTGACCAGACTATTAGTATTCCTCGAATTCGCTTGCCGAGCTTGTCTGACTGTCCACTCACCATAAGATTGTTCACAAGTTGTCCATTAAATATTGCAGACGAAGTGACGAGTACCTCGAACATCCACAGGGTCCACCATACTTGACTTAGACCGGCTCAACAATTTGGACTTTTTTTTGAGTAAATGATTCAACGGTGATATCCCACGTGACACCGGCATGACTCGTGGTGACTGGTAGTATGTGCCTGTTTGGGCTAAACCACACATAAAGTCCCCTGCCCGTGTAAATTTCTTGACGGCGTACAGCTTACATGTCCCTGGCAACTTGATGGACCAAAACCTGGGCTGAACATCACTCCCCACACTTGTGTTTTACGTGTGGCGCATGAAATAAACCTCAGACCGACCCGACAGCTTTCGTTTACTTTACGGTTCCAACCATACTTGGGTTCTCTCAATGTGGCTCAACTTTTTTCCGAGCAGCCTGCTTACTAATGTTGAAACTAAGTTTGAAGGCTTGTTGGCTTGGTATTATGTTGTATAAAAGGGAAATTAACAGGTCACATGTTAACACCTCCTTGTAAACATTTATAAATTTATCTATTCAACAATTTATATACTTTTTGGATATCTTATTTCATGTAATTTTTCATAACCATTAGTTGTTTCCCTTTTTACCTAATTACATCTTGGGCCTGTGATATATCAATATTCCGAAGCTGTTTATGTGAGATCTACTAGGTTTTTCCTTTTAAAGTTTAATCGTACATCTTATAGTATCCTTTCGTACAGCATCAGAAACAGAACTGTCATTAGCTTTCTGATTCTAGTTGAGTGTGCAGCCTTGTTCATCATCTTGGTCATGTCTATCCTATGGGTTTCCTTCTATACCAAGCTCTTTGTAGGCCGTTTTCAGATTCTATACCCCTCGTATATGATTTATTACTTGAATATTCCTATCCGAAGTGACTCCCCAGGACATCGTAAGTGAAAAGTGTAGTGTACCACTCACCCGCATGTACCTCTTCGCCACACCACATGTCCTGGATTGTGTAAAAGTCACTCACCATTCTCATCTGTGCATCGTCAATACACTGGTCGATACAGGCTCGGAAAGCATTCAGGGTGGTCCCAAATACAGATTGGCGCATCTCACAGTCGAACAGCGTTTTCGCAGCCAAATCCAGTGCTACAGGCAATTCATTGTTGAAAGAGCAAGGTTTCAGGCACCAAGCGACGGAGATTTTAAGGAGCGAAGCTTCGTATTTTGCACATCCAAAGAAGTCTGTTTCTGTGTGCAGGTGCCTAATGGTTTTTAGCGTACACAAAGAACCGTAGGGGCTTTTCTCGAGTTGAGAGCTGAATCGACGTATACTTTAGTGGACCTGGAGCTACTAGTTGAGCTCCCAAAAAGAACTTATTGGTGACCTGCCCTTCAAGAGGGCCTCATTTTCCGCTTGGCAGAGTCTGAAGAAAAAAATCCGCCTGAGTGGGTGGCAGCTTGGAGTAATTCGCCAGGTCTTGTTTCCTAAATAAAACTAAAGTACTCAAGGTGAACAGAGAAGTCAATTTCAAGGAAGAAAAAGAAGGAATTCACAGCTGAAGATTATCAGCTGAAAATTCACAGCTGAAAAAACAGGTTTCTTGGTCTTGAAAGTACCTAACGGCGAAAAATTTATTTGCTTCGAGGAGGGAGAAGAAGGATGAGCCCAGTAATATTCAATCTGTCAAGGGTGGGTCAAACATAGTCTAGCACTGTTTGGGCACATAATGGGGTGCAGGTACACTACCTTCAATGCAGCGTTTTGTACAGTATCCACGGCTGCCAAGGGTTTAGGACCGAGTGGGCGATTTTAGGCACAGCGCCTAAACCTGAAACACCCCGTGCAAGTTGATGTAATAATTCGGCTATTTGCGTGAATCACTACTCCAGTGCAAAGGATGAAGGGCTGTGGCACTCTACCCTAGTGGAGCTATATGCACACCATGGCTGGATGTGGGAGACAGTCAACTATACCAAATCCACGAGAAGATTGTCTTGGCTAACTTATGCTGAAACATCTGAACGGAACCTACTTCTTCAAGATGTTTGTACGAATTTCTACAAGACCACCCGGTTCAATTGCTCGGGATGTACATCAGTGCCTTCCAAGGACGTTTTACTTACTCCACAAATTGTTTTCCTGCATGTCCCGCCAAAAGATTACAGGGCTTTCCAAATAATTTCAAGTACTAGCGAAAAAAAATTCAAAAAGAAGTTGAATAGAGGACGTCATGACCAGCTATTTTCTGGGACTATTCCACAAGGTTGCCTTAACACTAATAGCATAGCGTCGTGTAGTATACATGATTTCGATACACTGTACGGCTTCAGTTGGAGTTCTACGCTACTGATTACGACGAAATGAAGCCATGTCAAAGCCATGTTAAGTATTCTCCGCGCTTATCGTCCATCTCTGAAAGGAACAGGTAATCGGTGAAGAAGCGAAACTACCAAAAAGCGTTCGGGGATCAATCTTGGTAAACTAAATCAACGAATCATCAGGGTGATGGCTAACATTGAAGCTCGCTAAAGAGTCGGCAACAACTACGTCTGGTCACGTGACTCCACCTGGCTTCACGTGGTTTCACGCAATAGTTGTCTGGGGAGGTTTAGGTCGGCACCTATTTTTTGCCGAGCTTTATAGTTAGAGTCTACTCCCTGTAAGCCTGAACGGACCAGTCGGGACGTCTCTTGTAATTGGGACATGGGCATTGGACAACAGGCCCCACGTGACGGCGCGGCATCAACTCCACGCGCCTGCATGCACGTGCAAGCTCACGGCACGTGCTCTGGCACCATGCCCCATACTAATACCCTAGCTCTCGTCACTCTGCGCCATCAGCATGAATTTACTAGCATCGCTCCGTTGTAACGAAGAGGTGCACCTCATAGTCGGCTCTGCCACTCAGGCCACATGGCTCCGGCTCAAGACAAGTCTTCTGTGCGGAGCAACTCCAACCTTGGTGCTCGATGCACCTCTTCAGCTGCTACCGCTTGCAGTCCAGGACCAAATTTCGTCCCAAGAAGTCCGCTGGGTACAGAAACCTTACTCATCAAATCTTCTAACTTCGCTTGGCCGAAAAGATGTCGATTATGTTGTCGACAGAGTGTTTGTTACCGTGGATGGAACGCTATCTGCACTCCGAACGAACATCAGCACCGACTGCCGCCGCCTCCGCATCCCTGTTAACGTGTCAGATTCGCCTGATTTGTGTACCTTCACGCTTCTTTCCACCCACACCGATGGCCCGTTCCAATTGGGCGTGACTACCTCCGGTAAGGGCTGCAAGTTGGCCAACCGCATCCGCCGGGAATTGGCGGCCGCACTCCCGCCTAACATTGGCGCCGTGTGTGATCACATCGGGGCGCTCCGCCTGGAGATCCAGGCCTGTGACGGCTCCGTCGGTGACAACGACGATGATGCCGTAAATGGCAGTGCTTTCAACAGGCTAGTGCATGAGTTTGACATGTCGGGCGCTGAAGTCGTGGCCCAACGTGCAAAGTTTTTATCCCAGATAGTCGAATACTACCCGCTCTCGAAGTTGGGAGAAGTGAGCATCGAGACGCTATCGGCAGAGTACAAGATGCGGTACCACGGAGAAAGTGCCAGATTAGGGAGCAAACCAGACAAGAACGGCAATCCACTGAAACAGCATAGAGGAGCTATATCACTCGTCGGGGCCGGCCCGGGGGCCGTGTCCATGCTAACCCTAGGGGCCCTTCAAGAGATCTTATCTGCAGACTTGGTATTGGCCGATAAACTAGTGCCGCAGCAAGTATTGGATCTTATCCCACAGAAGCGCACGAGACTCTTCATTGCTCGAAAGTTTCCCGGAAACGCCGAGAAGGCCCAGCAAGAGCTCCTCAGCTTGGGGCTAGAGGCATTGCAGAATGGAGAGAAGGTCGTGCGGTTGAAGCAAGGAGATCCGTACATCTTCGGGCGCGGCGGAGAGGAGCATCTCTACTTCACCGAGCATGGGTATGCGCCCAAAGTTCTTCCTGGAATCACGTCAGCTCTTGCGGCTCCTGTGTATTCCAACATTCCCGCCACCCATCGCGAGGTGGCTGACCAGGTGCTCATCTGCACAGGAACTGGCCGGCGAGGAGCACTTCCCAATTTGCCGGACTTTGTGCCGTCCCGCACCACGGTCTTTTTGATGGCTCTCCACAGAATTGTGGAACTAATACCGCATTTGATTCTGGATAAAAATTGGGCAGCGGATTTGCCCGTGGCCATAGTGGAACGTGCATCGTGTCCGGACCAAAGGGTGATCCGGACCACCTTGGCCAAAGCGCCTGAGGCAGTAGAGGCCCTCGGATCCAGACCACCCGGGCTCTTTATCGCTGGATATGCATGTAGCGTCTTGAGCCCTACTACAGCATCGAAAGAAGGCTGGGTGGTTGAAGAAGGCCACAAGAACCCCGAGATATCCGGGGTTCTAGAAAAGCTCACCACCATCGAAGTGTAGATCTGGCGAAACATGATTCACACTTTGTAAAACATGATTCACACTTTGTAAAACATGATTCACACTTTGTAAAACATGATTCACACTTTGTAAAACATGATTCACACTTTCTTTTAAGCACGCGAAAGCTGCATACGTCGCAGGGCAAAGTTGCACCCACCTGCATACGCATTCTTAGATTACGCGATCAAGTCACCCATGCCCAAACAACAACTACATGTTCATAGGCTTCAAGCACAGCTGCAAGCGCCATGCCCCAAAGTGGCAACGGGGCCTAGCCCAGTCACCGTATGGTTTTGTATTCGACATTGATGGCGTTCTCATGCGTGGGTCCAAACCCATACCGCAGGCACATGCAGCATTATCATTACTAAACCAAGAGAGGGTGCCCTTTATCTTGCTCACCAATGGCGGCGGGGTGACGGAGAAATCTCGAGTGGAATTTCTCTCTGAAAAGCTTCAAACTAAACTCTCCCCGCTCCAGATCGTGCAAAGCCATACACCCATGAGAGCGTGGGCCCAGGAGGGAAAATACAAGCGAGTGCTTGTGGTTGGCGGAGATAAGGATAACGCCCGACAAGCAGCTCTCGAATACGGCTACCAGGATGTCATCATACCCATGGATATTGTCAGGAACAACCCGGCCATAGCGCCGCACCACCGGTACACCAGCGAGGAAATGGCGACGTTTGCTCAGGACGTCGACCTCAAGCAGCCAATAGAAGCAGTACTAGTCTTCAACGACCCCCGTGACTTGGGCACTGATATTCAGGTGATCAGCGATGTGCTCAACCTGGACAGCGGCGTGGTTGGTACCAGACGCAATGCCCACAACGCTCGCCCTGCAGTACCGATTGTCTTTAGCAACGACGATTACCTTTGGGCCAACGATTACAACTTGCCACGGTTTGGGCAAGGCGCGGTGCGGCTCATGATCGAGGCCTTGTATGCAAAGACCAATCATCTTCCCAACGGTGTCTCTTTGCAGCTGACGATTTTGGGCAAACCGTTCCGTATCCTGCATGACTACGCTCATTGGGTGCTCATAGAGTGGAATAAGATAATGCATGGCCACGAACCACACGGGTTCCAGCCTCCAGTAGGAGTCTCTCCCAAGAACTCCCCGTTCCAAAAAATCTACATGGTGGGAGATAACCCTGCATCGGACATCCACGGCGCCAACGCCAATGGCTGGGAGTCAATTCTCTTGCGGACAGGCGTGTACAGAGATGCAGACTGGGCCCATACAAAGTACCGGCCGTCAGTGGGAGTGTTCGATAATGTCTTTGATTCTGTACAGGAGGTTGTGCGGCAATGGAGGCTGGCCGGAGCGAAAGTATAGAGTGGTGGAGTGGAAAAGGCAGTGGGGTCCTTTAGTGCCCGAGCAGTTTCTTTTGGATTCGTAATATTTACCAATTGTAGGAGGTTTAATTTTGGGACACGATTCCTTTCGTCTCCGGCGATTGGGCCGGATTAACATACGCAACAGATAGACGGTACGCCCTGAAAACCTTTGAGGTGACACCAATGTAGCTAGTAGGGGCCTTCTCAGATAATCACCAGTCTTGTGTGTGATGATGGTTTGTACGGGTTTGGTCCATTCTCACGAGAATTGTCGTCTTTATTGTTCCCTGAAGCGCAGCCGTTTTCCCGATATTTTCCTGACCTGGGAGTAGAATTCATGGAGGATGTAGAAGTATCGGTCACACCTCGTGCGCCGCATTGGAACTTAAAGCCATCGAAAGTGAACTCAGGAAGATTAAGCACCATTTGAATACTTTGAACTTGAGGTGTTTTGGAAAGTTCTTATCTGTTGAACTGTGTGATGTGCGAACCTGTATTTGTGACTGCTCTGGATGCAGTCCAGAGCTTGTGTGCAGACTACTGTATGGAGGATGCATAGGTGAAACA
>WFIW01000026.1:0-168221 GCA_009756535.1 Metschnikowia sp. UFMG-CM-y6306 | reverse complement strand
GCCATGTCAATTGATGAAGGGCTACTCGCCAAATGGCTATAGCTATTGAAATGAAGAATAAGAAAACAAAAAACATGAAAAAAATGAGAAAATTGAAAAATATCTGTCTTGGGATTGCTATAGGGGACTGAATACTAACTACTAACTGAAATTGCAGGCAAAGATTGAGATCTGGAGCGACACGAGATTTCTGGCAAGTTCTTATGGTGGCTTGGACAGCCTTGCGGTAATGAACCCCAATGAGCCAATGGATTGTGAGGATACTGCGAACCCTTAAAAGTGGGATTGCGTATCGGTAATGAGCCTATGGATTGTGAGGATACTGCGAACCCTTAGAGGTGGGATTGCGTATCGGTAATGAGCCTCGGCTACACCACGGGATTTTGAAACTTGGCAAGAAGAGCTACCATGAGGACAAACCAGAGAGCAAAGGTCTCCCAGAAATCACTCTTTAAATGCAGTGGCAGGAAGTAGTAAAGTACGAGGAAACCTGTGGCATTCTCGAGAAAGATCGCCTAAAAAAAAATACTTAGTTAGTAATTGCAAGAGAAAATACAAGCAATGTAGAAGTAGGCTTTTCTTATAGATCCGATTCAACCCAGAATGGTTACATCCAGAATTTTGAGAGTTGAGATACTAACAACTTCTGTTGAGTTATGACTTCGAACGGCGATTAATGGAAATAAAAACGAGTCTATGATTTAGCATTAAAGGCTTGATGCATAGCACATGCCTCATACACAGAGCGCAGTGGCTGTTTTTCCCCAGTTTCATACAGTAGGCTTAATGTGTCAAAACCTTGGGGACTTAAATTCGTAAACAACTACCTTGGAGGTAAAATCGGGACCTACGCAAGATGGTGTCTGTGGAATCATGGAACGAGGATGAATTCCAGTAAAACTACACTCGGGAGAGTTGACATCCGTACAAGGGTGGAGTGAAACACAAACGACTCAAGTTTTGACCGAACAAAATCGACCGTGTCAAGTAGGAAAGTTTCCGAATACATCATTTCAGAGGTAGTAGCCTCCCGAGCGTTTCCGCTAGCAGGTCAAGACACTTTAATGCCCACAAAGATTGAGCGATATGAATCAAAAAAGAAAAGATGATAGACAGGAATACCGCTCGCCACATTTCTCTTTGGCGTGGGCAGGGGGAGGAGATATCCGACCTAATGGAACCTTCCAAAATCGACCCGGAGACAGAACGTCCCCAACCCCGGCACCAAAGAAGCCTCTAAAACCGTTCAAAAAGCGGATCCCGCCTTATTTCAAGCACCTCTGCACCAGTAAAACATGACACAACCGGTGTCGGTAGAATTGAACGTCACGTGCCGCCCATGAGTGATGCAAATTCGAGGTTATTCCACGTAGCAGCAAGAGTTTAAACAGCATCAAGGACAGAATCAACAAACACTTTGAACAGATAGAGAGCCGTGTCACAAGACGTAGGCACGAAGCGTTGCTCAGGCACACAAATTTAGCTTGGAGTCCACGCTCGTGGCAGTGGCACCACCCAAGAAACAGACGTCAAGGTCTTTAGCGAAGACGTAAAAAATAACTGTGGTCATGGAGCAACCTGTTTAGAGCCTGCCTGTAAACCTTCTTATGTGTGGTGTTGGATTTCCAGCACATTTGCTGGAAAAAGCTATTGTTGGAGTTCAACATGCTCTAAGGGGTTTTGAACTCCTGGACGACTCCGTCGTCCGACAGATGAACTCAATCGTGGTTCACAATCGTTTTCAAGCGATGGGCACTACACAACCAAAAACGTGGCAAATAGTGGCTTCGGTCTGGTTCTCAGTTTCGTAGTCAGCCGATGGTTGTCCAAAATCAATGTCTTAACTTCCCTCATTTCGATAACTATCGATTCCAAGTGTCAATGGGTAACCTTCTGCAACTTTTCCAGAGTATTGCACGCATTAAACAACAACTCATCAATGCTTCCATTCTTAAACGAAAGATATCTGCTTCTTGTCTTGCACGCAGAAAACATGGTGCTTTGTTGGTGAGGAAAGAGATCCTGTCTGACCAAAATCAGTACCATTGCGGTTTATAATATATCCCCAGGTCCAGAGAGACAAGTGAAATTAATGAGTTCCAGCGTTTCGAGAAAAGTCGCCATCTTTTCAAGGCTTGAGCAGAATTGATGCTTGCGACTATTGTTTCGTCGATTCACATCGTTCACATGACTTCATTCAGCCTAGGTGGAGAGGACACAATCATTCAATTGAGATAGCCAGGATTCTTCAAGCTGGATTTTCTATCTGCTGTCTCAAGGCTGAAACCCACTTTTGGTAGTGCTTTGCATTTCAAACCACTGAGCCAAGCGAAGAGTCCTTTGCCCGCCCCACTATTTAGCATCTCTGTTGTGCCGTATATTGGCTATGGGGCACAAACCAAAGATGGATCATTACATTGCATCGGGAAAGAAAAAAGTTAAAGGATTGCCATGGGGAAAAAGAGACGGCATGAATTCAGGGAATCTAGCCAGGGCTCGCGAGATGTAGGTGACACTTTTACTATGAGAGCATCAAGCATCACTCTGGCTAAAGCTGTTTATGATTCCCTGTTCGAAAGATTTTTCATAAGAGTCACATTCTCGAGACATAAGTCGAGAGCTCAGGCTCCTCATTCGCCAACGGCACCTGTGACGAGTTCTGGTATAGCTTCATATGGGCCTTCTCCAAGCTGGCCGACCTTTCAGCTCTTCAGGGCATGAATTTCTTCTTCAGCAAGCAGATTCGAAACGCGTGAGCATTCACGGCGGACTCTCAGTCTAGCACTTTGGCCCAAGGACTCCAAAAAGAGATATTTGTGCCACAAAACCCGCCCAGAGGCCCTAAAGGCGAGCATTTTTGAAAAAAGGCGTTATCTTGATCAAAGAAAAGTGATCTTGAACAAAATCACCCTACGGAAAGAAATCTTCACCACGCTCTTTCATTGCAAGGACGCCTTACATTTGGAGAAGCTCTTCGCCAGTCTTCCACTCGGACAACCTTCTTGGTGTTTTGATTCACTGCATCAGTTATTCTATCCTAAAATGAGTAGGTAGTTAGAGCAACAAAACGCGATAGGGTTGATTGTGTGAACCCTTCGTGGGTCGTACTGTTCAATGCTCGGGCCTCAGGACTCTCTCACTTGGTCATTTTTTTTTTGAGCCAATACAATTTTGGAGCAGAAAAATCGACCAGCTTCATCATAAGTAGCTCCAAGGCTTTTTGGAAAAATCCGTGGATAATTTGAGGGAATATTAAGTGGATTGACTTGTAGCTGACATAACGTGAAAGCCCTATCTGAGGTGTACGGATGTCGAAGGCCACAGGGTCTTCTCGCGCATGCCTGCTTACTCGCACCACTACCATGAATGCTGCTTCTATCCCAGAATACTTACCGTGTATGTTAAAGTTTTCCAGCTTTTGAATTCCACTCGTGCCTTCAAATTGTACAGGTCCATGCTACTATTTGTTCACGCGACGTCGTGCTTCCCACTTCCTTTCTGCATACTAACCCCAGATCTTGACGGAGATATAACTGCACTGGAGAGATCCGATGCGGAGATGTTGATATCTCAAGAGCTAGCGGGTCAGCCTTCCCCAAAACCAAGTGAACTCCCGCCCAGCCCGAGCTTTCAACTGCTCTTGATGCAGGACATCAAGCAGCATGAAGACGCATGTGCAAAAGGCGCTGAGGAGCCCACATCTATCGTGGGGCTGGTCATCGACATTCTGAGGTACAATGAGGCTTTGCTGGAACCTGCTGACTTGAACGCCGTCTACACATCACTTTCGTATGCGATCCTTCGGGACCGTTCTTCAAAATTGCAGCTGCAAAATGTGGGAGGTTTGGCTGCAGTGGGAAGTCTGCTCAATGCTTCAATGGCCCGTGTGGTCGAGATCCAGAAGGCGGAGATTTCTCGGAAACAAGCTGCCCTCGAGCAAGTGCAAAGCCTTCGCGCATTGAAGCAGCTGAGGTATGCGCCTGTGGAGAGCCATTTGAGCGAGAGGTGGAAGAACGGTGTGAGGTTCTTGGTTGACGCCTCCCTTCAAGAATAGACCACTCAGCGGCTGAGCGCCAGCTCAAACGGGCCGAAGTGATTTATGGCATTGGTTTTTTTTCGTTCTAGCACCACACCACTGCCTTGAAAAGGGTCACTGTGCAGCCTCTTCCAAGGTTGAAATCGTTTGTCTGTGAGACTTGAGCTAAAGATGGTCATAGAGAATAGTGGAGACGGGTAAACATCTTGGGGATTATAGTGTCCGTTCACTTAGGGTATTGTGTTATTGATTCTCCTTATTAGCCTCTGAAATAACAAAAGGGGATATCAATTAAAACGGTCATTTCTCATGCTCTTACGCAGTCTTCCAAACCAAGTACCGCAAAAGTCACACCGACATTAATTAAGATTCAGTTTCCTGACCTTTTCAATGTGAATACTCGCTGCTTTTTCTAAATATGTGTATTTTGCAGTATTAATCATGCTTCAAGACGAAAAGTGAACTGGTTTCGATGTTACCGCAAGTGGTACTACTTCAACTTTTGATTAATTTGTTTGCTTACTTTTGCTATTTTCGAGTGAGCTGTTTTGCTGCGCTGGTCTGGTTCGCTCTATTTTCTTGGCTCAGAGGGTCATGCCTTTTACAAAACTAGTGCGGTGCTGGCTTGATAAGTTTTGGAACACACTGTTCTTGAAAGGGTGCATCCGCAACGGGAGTTGCATACCTTGACTGTATGCCTTTGGACCTCTCACAAAAACGATGCTTTGATCAAAAACCGTAGGCTAAAACCAGGTCTTTCACGATCCCTGGACTAAAATCCTGGCGTACGAGTTGGACTCACATATTTTGGGCTGTTCTGACGTCTCAGCAAACAGCCCTCAATGCAACTATTAGGCAACACCGTTTAGGTTGAAATAACTGGCACTTTAGGAACAGAAATTAAAAGTAAGAAAAAGAATCCTGCAGCAAACATCAGAGCTTTTGACTCGATTCGGTGTGTTCTGCATATAGAGCCGGCTGTTCAAGCAGGAGCAATAACTGGCTTAAAAGTCCGTATTTTTGGTACTTCCACTTACCAGGGTGTACATTAAACACCCCTCGTTGTCTGGCTGAAGCACACCGAACTCATGTGGCCCATCTTTCAATCTTCCGTAGCTTCACATCAGTTTTCGAGCTGCCCACATTGACTATTCGTGGACACCCTTCGCGATGCTTCTCTTGAACAACACATTCATGGCAATAGAAGGCTGGAGACCCCAGATCAGGGCCCTCGCCGAAATGGGCGCTACAGAGAATACACCGGTGCGCCAAGTGCCCAGAAGAACACCCATCGCATAAGTAAACCTTGGCCTGTGGCTTCACAAAAGAGTCACACACTGGGCATTTCCCATCGCATTGCACACAAAGCATTCCCACGTGACTACCAGGCCGCTTCATACATTGTATCAAGTCAAATTGATGGCGGGACATGGCCGATGGACGCCTGAGTTAATGGCAATGAGCGCGCGTGAATGATGGTGCCCGCGGCCTCGATATCGAACCCGTACACCCATTGCACCTCCACCTTAAACGCTTCACCTGACACATCAAGGCCCTCTTCGGGCGTTGCTTCATCACATCGGCGTAACAGGCTAAAGAGGAGGATTCCTGACATCCAAACTTCTATACAGACCGATTTCGATAGCTAGTATCGCCTAAGCTACCAAGCTCCCCACGCTAGCCATAGCATCCTCTTAGTCCCGCAGACCTAGACTCAACTGTTGGTACATAAATTCCATTTACTCGGGCGTTGAGAACAGAGGTTTCAGTTGATTTATTGCACCGATGATCTCTAGCTCATTAAGGGTTGGCTAGACAAACGTTCAAGATATTATTTAGAGCAGGCCAATCAGTTTCTGGACCAGCGATATTCAGGAAGACTATTTTATTCCTCGTCCCTCGAAGGGCGTCATAGGATATTCTCGACTGGAACCAGGATGGAGTGCCCCATATGCCTTGAGCAAATGGACTTGGAGACTCTAGTCGGACAGGTGGATCCGTGCAAGCACTACTACCACAGCCAATGCATCGAGAAATGGGCTTGCCAGTCCAACCTGTGTCCCACATGTCGCAACCTTTTCTACCGGGTGGATGTGCTCCGCGTTTGTAATAAACGAGTGATATCATCCTTCCGAGTCCAAAACAAGCTTGCCGAAAACGCCGCCATTGACGAAATTCCCCCAGAGTACGTGCTTCCTGCCGGTAGTCTGACCGACTTCCCCTACGACATGCATCCAGGTGGCCTCTCGGGCGTATGCATCATCTGCTCCAGCTCTCAGTACTCCATGCTGCCAATGTTTTCCTGTATAGCTTGCGGGGGCGCCTATCATAGCCAGTGTCTCGGTTATCGCCAGGAGGGCTACTGGTTCTGCCCGGTATGTGAGTGCAGAATGGAGCGAGCCGAGTTTAGAGCTCATGCTAAGCACGAAGACGAAGCGACTGACCTAGATGCTTGCAGGACGCATCAAGCCGTGCGCCGAGAGCGAAGCAAGCGTTGTCAGCGCCGAAGCTCACTGCCCCTTAGTCTGCGTTTGCATCACCCCAGGGCCCCGCGCAAATCTTCTCATACAAGCTCCGCGCAGTTGTCACTCGCTGTGGACCCTGACGATTATTTCAGCGATGATGATGACTCCTCTGTTCAAGTTACCAGTTCTGTCCGGGCCCGGGTGCTCGAAAATGGCGGTGTGCGTTTGCGGCGTCAGGCAAGAGAGCTACAACGGTTGTCGTCGGAGGAAGCTCAAGCATGGCAGATGTTGGAAAACGCTCGGCACGGGATCGAAGCAAGTTTTGAAACGGTGCCCGCCGCCCCAAAGGTTCACCAAAAAAAGCGGGTCAGGGCTCCAATCCTATCAAGGCAGCATCTCAGCGAGCCGGAAAATGGCAATATTAGCTCCATTGACCCTGTCAGTTCAGTGCAGCCCATGTCTCGAATTGGTCTGTTGATTAAACAGATTCAGTCGCGAGGTAATCACAGTTCTGAAGGGAGCGCACAAGCCCCTATCGAGATACTTAACCCTCTCAAGGATGAAGCAAATGGCACCAGGGCGGGGGAATCCTCTTCCGGAGTCAAAACTGAGGACAAAAAAGTCTTTATTGAACCCAAAACAGGAGTCAAAGGTGCTAATATAGGAGCCAACACAGAGCCCAAAACAAATCCCAGAGAATACAGAATGGAAGAGAACGAACTGAAGGCCATTCGGTACCAATCAGCCGGACTTTCACTTGAACAGAAGAAGCTAGTGCAAAACCACGTTCGCAGACTTTTGAGAAGATACTATCAAAAAGCCGACGATGAAGGAGGCCAACCGCCCATCTGCTCGGAGCAAGAGTATATTGCCGTCAACAAGACCCTCTCGCGTCGCATATACAAGCGCATATTAGCCCACGAACCGGGACGTTACTTCGGCGCAAACCCCCAGCTCTTGCATGACTTGTGCAGGCTCTCCTGGACAGAATTTCAGGCTGATTTGCAAACTAGTTAGATGACTCCTTTCAGCCCATTGCAGTCCTTATGGGAGCTTTACCAGGAACTTTGCAACAGCCAAGACGTTAGCAGCTTTACATTAGCTTCCCAGCGGTGTCACTACAGCTTGACATTTTAGCAAAAGATTCGTCTCGAGTCTCAGTGCCATGTTGGGAAACCTTTGGCTTGAGCTCAGTGAGCAGGTTTCATCAGGCCCAGTCTTGGGGTATTTTTGAACGGTTTGCATAAAGGTCAGAGAAATCCATGGAATGATGTTCAGAGAATTAGTGGGTGTACTTCTTTTGAGAATTGGAAAAGCCTGATATCACACTATTACTGACAGACCCATCGTTGGTGGTGCACTACCCAGGGGTGCCTGCGGTTGAAGCCGGAATTGCCTTCCCTGATCGAGATTTATACCGCCTTGATATCTTATGCTGGAGGCGTTATTTGAGCCGACCAGCTGCCGCCTATCAGATGCATTGCCAATGCGGCCTCCGTCGCCCTACGGAGAAATCGGCTGCTTCGAATCTAATCTCGGAATGACACCATATGACTTAACACAATATGTACCGGCACTTCGATATAATCTCAAAAGATGTTCCTTGTTTTGAAAGCATCAATGCTTACATCTTCCCTACTCACCACAAGTTACTCAAGAACCTTACAGAGGACACGAAAACTATTTACTGAACAAGTATGGTAGACCTTCCATGGCGCCATGACATGATGATGAAATTGCCAACGGTAGAATCAATAGAAAATAACCATGAGCTTAGCAGTAGTGGTATGGAAATCGACAGAAATAGTGGCCCAAGTGTATACCCGTCAAAAGCGCAATAATACAAATCAAGAAAATAAGATGCTCCCCAAATACGGAAAAGTTACTTAACGATAGGGCGATTCATTAGATTGTGAACTAACGCGGCGATACCAAGCAATCTTTTAGGACCTAGAGCCAGGCCACCGAAATTAAGGAAGTACGGAATTGGGGACATGAAACAATGGTGGGAGCCCAGTACAGCAGATTATAGACACTCTTTGCATGCTGTATATCGAATAAGTTTTCGAGAAGAAGCAGTCAGGCTAAGTGCAAGAAACAATCTGATAGTTCCTTTTAACGGAGTATAGTAGAGGCAACGAAAAAAGCGATGTACCTCATGGTCATGGCAGGCCTTAAGAAGGTCCTTAATTTCTATAATATACGGATTTATTCCTACCATACAGTTTTCCACGAAATATTATTCCGATTGTATTCGAGTGCTTCAGGTCCATACTACTCCGTGTAGTTACGAAGTACCACCATTTTAATAGATCAGGTAATTCTGCTTAATTCTTCTTCCGCTAGTGGGAGGAAAAGAGCTGTTAGAAATGTTGAATAGTAAGCAGCACTTAGCAAGTTCACCTCTTATGCCGCGCAAAAGATTCACATTTCATCCCCCATTTTGAAATACTTACTTTTATATTCTGTAACTGTGAGCAGATTTTTAAAATACCATTTCCTCTTTTCTTGTATACGTGAGACTATTCTTCACTGGTGTCTTTTTGTTGGTGTACTTGGGGTTTATATGTGGCATAATCACTGATCACAACGTCTGTTCTGGGCAGTCTTCTGGTACACACTTTCAATGGTTAGAGGCCCAATTAATACACCTTGAGCAATCAGACACAAACGCACGATAAAATCAAAAAATAAGTAAATTAAATAATAACTAAAATCAAATAATTAATAAATTAAATAATAATTAAAATCAAATAATAAATAAAGTCGAATAGTAAGTAGGCATCTATCCAACAGCGAATACACATCGATTGATTGTAGATGCCGCATTCCAGGAATACTGTCCGAATTCACCTGTAGGATTTCGTCAACTTCGAATTTTCTACTTACTTGTTCCAAATGAGACATTGTAAATTCTCGGTTACTCTTTGCCTTTTCTGGTTTTTCGAGGCTGCTACTCTATTCGAGACTGAGGGATGTTTCATCGCATGATACAAGCGAGAAACGAAAGCCGGCAGGCAGGTATTTCACTTGGATACTAGAGGACACCAACAAAATGTGCCAAAGCCCTCGTATTTCGGGAACCGCTCATACACATAATCCGGCTGGGCTTTAATAAAGGATTAAATGGTTCAAACCAGTAAACCTAAATTTCAGGTCTTGCAATGAGGAATTGGGAGAAGTTCTGGCTATATTTCGGACTAGTTCAAGGTGTGCAAGGCTGCACTACCTGGTTGATGCATAACGTGTCTTATAACATAGGGCATTTCACAAACTTTTTCCAACACCTTAACTTTAGTATTTCTCATAGTCTATCCTCTATGAAGATAAAGAGTTTTTCAGGGAAAGCAGGCGCTTGCATGCCTGCAAGTGACGACAGAGAATCCTGAATCGGCGCAAGAGAATCGTCTTGGATCTGGAAATCGGGGATTTCTCAGTGAAAGGCTCATTAGGTTAAGTATTACCGTCGAAGGGAGTGTCGCATCAGGCGGGGAGATCTTCAGATAGTCTGTGGAGAGAGCCACATGTCCGACAAAAGCGTACGGGAGGGCCACAGTAATACCAGCAGTGGGCGACACGGGAACAATCAGAGGGAGCAGGCAGAGGGGTCAAGGGAGCGGATCTCCTTGTTATCAGCAGAGGCAGAAGACTGCATCGGGATCCTTGTTGGCACAGTGGTGGTATCGAGAGAGCAATGAAGTGTAGTATATTCTCTGATCTGAATAGCAGTCTGAGCTGGGCAAGAATATCTTCCTGTTTCCTTATAGATGGAATGGGTCTAGTCCCAGACATCACCAGGCGCCTTCTGCTTCAACGAAGCTTTTGGTCGAGATTTTAACATTTACGTAATCATACGTCCGGCTCCTGACCCAAACGCAGAGAATTTGGCACAGCCGTTATGCAATCTACAATTGCCTTCTGCCCGAGAATGTTTCAGTTCCTCAAAGCCATCTACAAGTCGCATCATAAACTACTCAAAAGTAAAATAATAGTTTCACAGTAGTACTGTGATATTCTTTAGTACGTCAAGTGCTAAGGGAAAGAATTGGTCATTGATAATTGTTCAAAACGACCCAAGTCATTGTATAAAGAGCAAACGAGTCCATGCTTGTAAAGAATAAGACCTCAGTGCGATCAGCTGCCATTGGCTCAGGGCACAAGGGACCCATCTAATGGTTCAACTTTGCCCACATGGGTGACCCATGTAGCATCCGACAATATCGATGAAAGAAAGGGTATACAATAATCACATGCTTCAGTTCATCCATACAATCACTTGAATCATTATTATGCTTTAGACAATATTCACTTGATCCATAGAACCATTTCAAGTAATGCGATGGACTTCTTGATAACTCTCTCGTGATCATATTGATGTCGTACCTCTAAATTCGGTGACCACTTCCTGCACGTCGCCCGCTTCATTCATATGGTCCACTTCATTCATTTCAACCTTGGTCATCTCCTCCTGGGCCCTTTGGGCTTGTTGAATTTCAAAGCATTGTGTTTCTCGACATCCCTACTCGGTTGCAAAACACTAACGTCTATCTCATCCAAATCGCCAACCTCAATCACTTTAGTGATTGGCTGTTTGTACTCTCCTTTCAAGTGGTTTAGCAAGCCTTGCTTATTGGCTGCATACATGATTCGTGCCTTGACCTTGCACCCGGAGGGGCACGAATAAATGAACACGGCCAGATCGACTTCATAGCCGTATAAAATATACACCGGAGCAGACTCCGGTTGCGAGCCTAAGGTCTGCGCAAGCTCTGAGATCAGCACATTTTCATGATGACTGGCCAACGCAAGAGTCTCTGCTTCCACATTGATGTTCATCACCACCACTCTCTTCTCTATCGGCTCATGAAGAACCTTTTCAAGCAGTGGCTCTACCTGAAAAAAAAGCGACGAGTCTGCACTCATTGAAGGCAACTCCTTTGTGTGGGCGGAGCTCTGCGATAAAGTGAGATTTTGCAAGGAATCTAAATGTTGTAAACTTTTCTCCTTCTCGGTCATCACGGCCAGGAAATCGGGCTTCTCCACTACAAAAGAGCTAGGACATATCTCTTTTGTCTCCGTGAAATCAAGCACATGCAGCTTGCTGAACTTGGACCCAAGCTGCTGGAGGATGGTATTTTTGGTTGAAGCATAAAGCATTTTCTGCCGGATGGGGGCCAGATCCGGGATGAAACTCACGAAGAACAGCTCGTGGTTCTGCAAAATGGCATAGCGGGGCTCGGGAAAGATCTGGCCAAAGTACTCGTGTAGAGCACTTATGGCGTGATCGGGGTCTGGAGGTTGCTTGAAATTGGCGTCTTTGACAAGAACCGTTGAGTCCTCTGAGAGTGCGATCACAAGCACGGGGTCTTGCATGAAGTTGCTGGCTTCCACCACTTCTTCAGATGCTGTGATTCCTGATTGGTTTGACATGACGATACATTCACGTAGCTCCAGAGCGCTCTTGAAACGAAGGCAGAGCGCGCGCGCGACTGAGTGGGAATACGGTTATGCGCCCTGTCCTGAATCTTGACTCGACTCCACATGACTCCGAGAATCTCGGAGCTTCAACGCTCCTAAAACATTCAGACCGTAGTCCAACATTTGGGCTTCTTTCAATGGGCCCTAGAAAACCTCCACACCCGCACACGTGCTTTGGCGCCGTACCTCCGTACACCGACCCGCATTTTGCAGCTACGGTTTATCACTCGACGGAGCTCACTGCACGGCAATTCCTCAGAACTGATAATTTTTTTCTGGACAATATGAAAGTGCTGTTTTTATTGAACCGCAATTCAAAGATATCGTTCCATCTCTCGGAATTTACAGGTGGGCGGTTGATGACTGAGCGTTTCAAGCATGGTGCCAAGGGAGAGTGTTCTCGCCATTTCTATTACTATTCATTGAAGCATGGTGTCCCATAGTTATAGCTATACTATTTCACTATGGTATTAGCTGTACCAATATGTATAGAAACAGAGGCGACCGTTTGGGTACACAAAATCTTTGTTGGACTCCTCAAGGGTAGTGTGCTACCCATAGGTGCTCAATTGAACTGCGATGTGCGGCTAATTGAACTGCGATGCACGGCTAATTGCACTGCGATGCACGGCTAGACGCGGTATGACGTCGGACCTTGCCCCTAGGCTCGGTCCGAAACGTTCTGAATCCCTTCCTCCGAGTTCTAGACCGATAAGCCCTTACCTCGATGAGGCTTATCCGGTCGACCACTCGGCACAACTAGCCCGATTAAGGCTCTATCGGCCGAATACGGTGACGCAGTCGTGCCCGACATTTCTATATAACTCGGGTGGTTCCCCTTCGTTTACGTATCATCAACAAATACATCTCTCTTAAGTCCTTACACCCTACTCGAACCTGACACTCGTGGGTTTTGTATACAGGATGCCAAGGAAAGCAGTTTAATTTCGCCCGTTTTGGCTCAAGACTCGAAATGTACTTCACATGCAGCTATTGTCCCATTAGGACTGTTGGATATGGATATTTAATGAAAGTCGGCGTGCAACCTCAAGCCTTTCGGTTTGGAAAGCTCGCGGAAAAGTACAACCTTTTTGGATAATGATACGCTTAAATTGATAGTTTAGTTCGGATTCTTTGCCGTTCGGGTTGGAATCTTTTGAAAAGCATAGGCATTCCACTGAAGAAAAAAAATACGAAATAAATCTCCGAAAATTATTAGGCTTTGTACAATTATTTGACCCTTCGTTGCGGCCTCTGGCAATGGACGAACTTAACCCGATGCACACAAACTATAAAGGGCGAAGGCGTATTTAAGAACCCTTCTGGCACGATGTTATTTCGCCTTGGGCCGTCTTGAACCGGAATTTTTGTTCCAGGTGCTGGCTCAGCCCCAACGAGCACAGCTCTTAGGCTTGAGGTATTCCCGTGGTTTTGGAGCCTACTTGCTCTATACAAACAAGAGCCAACACGAAGCATCCTGATGGCCTCAGATCTTGATTTAGGCGAATCTGTTGGACGGCCCACGCAGCTGTGCAGGCAGCCAACGGTATACGTCATTATCTGGACGATTTGCATTCCTTTGATCTCCGGTTCGAAATACCTCGTTCACGGAAACCACATCATGAAGCCAGCCGACATTTCGGGCAGTTGCACTTTGTTTGCGACCACACCACACAAAACAAGAAGTCCCTCGTTCGATTCACGCTGGTCCAACCACTCAGGCTACACGGAAACCGAGATAATTCGGGTGAAACTTCGGTGCCAAGGCTCCTGATAGAATTGCTTCTTTTTGGCCATTTTTAACAGACCGATGCTCTTTGCCGTGTATTCGCAAGAATCTTCCCTAGTGGGTACCGGCTTATGCATTGGGCGGCATCAAGAGGGCCAGAATAACCTTGGGCCGTTCTGTAGCCAAAAGATCGTAAATTCGAGCGGCATTCCGCGAATCGCTGACCTCCAACTGAATGCCCAAAGCGCTCAAGCTGGTCCGGTTCTTTTCCAGAAGCATCCGGGACGTTCTGCCCAACCCCACGACCAAAATCTCTGGCTTGGGGTGGATTTTTTGGAAGAGACTTACGATATCGTCGTGGAACTCCACAATGAATCCGTTGATGATTTTGTAGCCGCCGTCCGAAAGGTTGACTTCGAAGCTCTCGTTTTCCAATAGCACAGTTCCGGTAACCTGCCCCAGTGCGTTTGGAGACGTGATGAGCACGTTGTTGGCGAGATGGAAACCGTTGTTCTTGATACTCTCAATATAGTTGATTGGTTTCTGGGAGTACATGAGAATATCGTTCTTCTTGAGAAGATCCACCGGATTGCTCACGGTCTCCAGTCTGTTTCCCGGCGCCTGTTGGGCCTGGCCGTGATGAACAGTCTTGCCTCCACCAAACAAATTGTGCCGCCTTAGAGTGGTGCATACGCCCCGCCGAATCTGTAACATGAACTTTGGCCTGTCGGTGGCCATGGGAGCTCTGCGGGCAGAATACGCTGAGGGGCGCTGGTGTACGGGTGCCGTGTTACAGTGGGCGGGTTTGAAATCAGCGCAACTTCTGTGGCCCGTCTTTCATCCCCAAACTTCGTTGAATATGTGGCAAGCTTCGATTCAGGAAGTCTCAGACTCATAGCGGGTTCGGTGGATGTTTCAGCAGAGCGGGTGGTGCACTCCTGGTGGTGCACGGGTGCACTTGGGACGAATCTCCCGAGAGCCTTCCAAGAGCCAAATAGCTATTTGTTTCAAGGCCATATAAACGGCGAGCACAGGTTTGAGGAATTAATTTGTCTTTCTGGCCCAGCAAACAAAGCCTGTCTAGAAGCGGTGTCCTTATGCAGTATCCGTATTAAAAAGCGGTTGCATACTTGAAAATTTTCGGCATAGCCAGTTACCGCAGAAACCGAAAAGTTTTTTTAAGGTAGAGGCGGTTTGGTGTTTTTGCGTTTCTGCCCTTTTTCTCAGATTACCACCCCAATCAGGACTGTAATGTGATGTGGTTGCAAAAGTGCGCACGAATCGGCCATGGCATTGGCGTGAGCGCAACTGCACTCTCCAATTCTAAAAGACGCGTCTACAGATCATACGAGCTACCATTTGTTTCAAACTATTGTCAATCTATTTCAAGCGCGAAACCTCTGAAAAAGGTTGCTCAGTGCTCCCATATTAATCTAGCAAAGTGAAGAAAGTAAATTGGAAAGGTGTCTTACAACACCGTAGCCATGTCTCGAGTTGAGGCCGCAAGAAAAAGGCTGCTCAAGGTCGATCCTGGCCAGGCTTCGAGGCACACTTGGGGTCAATTAAGAAGAATATGCATTCAATGAAGTTAGATGAAACACGGGTCAATGCAAGGGATAATATGCTTCGCGCACCACGGGCCCTTTGAAGCGTTCGATTCTGGGGCGAAATAAAACTGTATTGTGCATGTTTGGATCCACGACCAGTGGCGATTAGGCAGACCGACAAGAGGCGTCGATTGAGGGTGATGCATTAGGTGGGGTCCGAGCGAGGCATTTCAAGATCGAATTTGACGGGTCTGAAAATTGGACCGCGCTCATGCGCCAATAACGATAATCTCTCGACCTAGTCACAATGTTCACTCAATCTTGTGATGAGTGTTTAGGCAAAGCAAGAGTTCATGCAGTCGGCCGCAACGGGAGAACCTTTCAACAGCAATCCAGTGCGTCTAGGAAGCGAGTCCGGGCTCAGTAATCGCCAGTCATGATAGTCACTGAAGCAGAGGATGAGCAGAAAAGCGAGTTGAGGGTTCGTGCCGTCAACTGCTGGGCAGTGACTACCTCTTTTTTCGCTTACTTTCTGGCGGTGGGTTTTCTGCTTGCATCTGATGCAAATGCTGGTAGAGATATGCCATGGACTCTCTGCTCGATGGCAGTATGGTATCAGTGGCAAACGTGGCTGGAACAGACGGAGCCAAATATTTTTGAGGGGTGCTCATGGTCATATTCATAGGCTCAGTCAACTGCGGTGGACCATAGATTACCCGGCCATGCGCAGCTTGCTTCGGCGGCACCATATACTCGGCAGGCTTGTCGAAATTCTGCTTGCCTCTGTTCATGGGAGACGCCCGCTCGAACGAATTGTCCAAGAGAAACTTGTTGGGGGTGGATATAGAGCCGCCGTGCATGTGCTCAAACGACGCATGCTCCATGCTGGTAATGTTAGTGTGGGTGGTGTTGCTGGAGGAGGTAAGCATGCTGAAATCGCGGGAGGTGTTAGAAAACTCGCGTGAAAAGTCCCTGGAATTGTTCATCGAAGTATTGTACTCATGGAACGAGCCAGTGTAGACTCCTTCCTTTGATGTTGCAAGCTTCTGGGCCATTCCCAGGCCAAGCAGCAGACTTTGGCCATGAGGGCCTGGGATCGGGCCTAGGTTTTGTCCCAGGCGACTTCGACCCAGGTTATGTACCAGGCCTTGCTCGCTGGGCGCCCCATTCGAGGCAAGTGGAGCGCCTGAAAACAGTGCACCGACACTAGGCTTAATTGAAGCAGTGGCTCTTCTTCGCTTTTTGGATTCAGCGCGTCTCTTTTTGCTGTTCATCAAGGTATGCACATCGGTAAGCACGATTTGGAACTTGTTGGTGCCAGAAGCATGCTTCTTCGGGCGGGCCGCCCGCGGCTCGTCCGCCGCCCGCTTCTTCTCGGAGAAAATGCCCATAACCGGTTCCGAAGGACTGATTTTGGCGCCGATGAGCTCCTTTACAGGAGTCGGGCTAGGCGCTTGGTTCTCTTTGCCACCCTCGTGTGTGGGAGATTTGACAGCGCTGGACATAATGAGTGTGGAAGGGGACGACACCGGGTGCGAGACCGAAGGTGTCTGGAGTAGTCTGTTATGCGAGTCCCCAGCCGCAGCCCTCAACGGGGTCTGATCTGGGTTCTTGTATGCTACTTTCTTCTTGGAGGGAGTGACAAACTCATCACCAAAGTCTTCGCCGGGTTTTAGCGGCTGTTTATCGGCGTCATGTTCGATGCTGCGCCGTTTGAACGCAGGATCGAATCTCTTCTTCAGAGAGGCCACATTTAGGAGCGGCTCCGCGGACTGGCGCACGGCCGAGTCGGCATATTGGAGCGCAAACCGAGATGGCGTGATCGTCTCCAACTTCAGTGGTGTTCGTATGGGCAGCTCCATGAAGAAGTCCGTGAAATGGATGGACTTGTCATAGAACGGCGTGAATGCGCCGTGGTTTGAATAGTGGCCGGCACTGTTCGGTTGCGCCATGAGATTGATATTGTGGCTAAGGAACGGCGTTAGGCTGAGACCTGGGTACTCTTCATCGGTAGTCGTGGGCGCCACGTGGGCGCCATTTCCAGTATACTGCGTGCCGGCCTGCTTATAAAGAGACGTGAATATCTTGGAGCTGGGCGTGGAGTTGTACGAGTTAATGTCGGCCGAGAAAGTGCGGGAAACAAGCGGAGTCCAGCCGGTGGCCGGCTGGTTTGCTGGCGGGATTAGCTTGGTTGGGGCAGGAAGCGCTGTCGATGTAGAGTGTTTGGACGGCCCGCTTGGCGGCGATGACTTGTTAGGAGCATCATAGGAGCAGATTAAGGGGTCGATGACGTTGCGGGATGGAGAAGACATGGTGGAGGATGATGGAAGCCTGCAATACCCACCAATATGCTTGGCTAGAATGATCCGGTGAAACAAACGAAGCGAAGAAACCGTTAACGCGAGCGAGGTACTTCGCAAGGGCAGAGCCGACGGGAGGGTCCGAGTAACTGAAGCAGCGGTACAGCGGCGGCGCAGCAGCAGTACGGCACTGGTACGGCACTGGTAACAAAAGCAGAAACAGCAGTGGCCTAGCGACAAAAGCAACGGGAAACGAACCTCGAGGCAGGAACAAGGAAAGAGGAACACCCGACTAAAGAGGATGTGTTTATTTTTCGAGCGGGCCTCATGTTCCTCCTGCGTCTAGGGTCGCGAAAGCGCGTTTTTGCGGCATGCACAGGGCCACAGCAAGCGCTTTCGCAGTCGAGTACTTGCGGGGCTACGAACGGACACTGTACGAGGACGGTAAATTAGTCAAACAGCGGGAGTGAGGAAACAAGAAGAGCAGTGAGGACAGAAGTCAGCGTAGCATTGCGGAAATACGGATAGCGTCGTGATGCGCGGCACACTCTGATAACAGGGATATTGTTGAGCAAGGGTGGGCAGACAAGAACTGGACAGAAAAAGCACACGAAATGGCTCCATTTTACTCGATTCACGGATGCAATGTAGGTCATATTCCAAAGGTCATGACTTGTGGCTTGAAGAATGGTTTTTATGGCCCTAGAATTGAGGAGCAGAAAGACTGTAACAGCCATCTGATTTAGTAGAATCAATGACCACGGGGTCTCACTTACATTTCATGGTCACCATCGTCAACTTGACCTTCATCTCATCGTATGCTTTACTTTGCATGCCTTGAAGCGATATTAGTTAATAACTATAGTCAGTTTAGCGCGGTGCTTAGCGTTCCAAGAGCTGCGAAAACGCAATCTAAGCATGGACCTTTTGGTCCTCCGCCCATTGGTCCTCGGTGATCTTCAAGTTTTCTGTCTCCTCGGCAAACTCGTCGTCATCATATTCCTCTTCGTGAGCAGCAAACGACAAGGTGGGCTTGACCACAGCCGAATCAAAGGTCCACGAGGCCAAGGCATTCTCGGCGTCCACAATGATTTGCTTAGAAGCCTCGTAGCCGTCGTAGGCTGGCCTGGTCTCGCCGGGCGTGACTGGAGACTCGTCCAGCAACTCCAAGAGGGCTTTTCCGTAACCTGCAATCAAGGCTATCTTCTCGGCGTGCTCGCGCATCGAGTCGAATTGGTAGTTGAATGCGGCCTTCAACTTCTCGCGCGTGATGTTGGACAATTGAGCCTCAGCAACCAACGACTCGGCCTCGGCCCTCACCAACTCCTGCTCCAAGACGTTGATCTTGGGCGATTGCGGGTCCTTGTACTTCAAGTAGGCAATCTGGTCGGTGATCTTCTGCTTTCTCTCCCTGGAGGGTTGCACGGACCCTTCAATGTCTCTAATAGACTTCATGGTGAGTCTGTACTGGTCGTACCTGTCGATGAACTGGTCCTCCAACTCTCCAATTTCGTAGATTAAAACACCCAACTTGTCGGTGATGTCAGAGATGTCATCGTCGTTGCCCTCTCCCCAAAGCGACAATTGCTTGGCCACTTCCTTTCTCTCTCTGGAAGTAATTTCCACAGACCGCATCAAGTTCTTCTCCATCTTGATCAATTGCGCCAACTTACGAGCCATTTCAGGTCCCATGGCGCCGGCGGCCGATCTTCTAATGGAGTGGGAAAAAGACCCATGTCCAAAGAACTTCGACTTGGTCGAGGAGGGTGGTGGGGGAGGAGCTTGCATTTGAGCGGCCGTAGGGGCCCGGGTGGATCTCATGGAGTAGGTTCTATGCATCTTGGTGTTGTTGAAGTGGTAAAAGAGGGAAAAAAGCGGAGCGGATTTTCGTCAAAATATTGGGGGTAGTTTGGGCGGGCGCCTTAACCAGCGCTTTTCCTGCATGTGCGTTGCTGCCAGCCACCCCATCCTCGACGCCCACGTTGCCTGTTTGTGGGGCCTGGATTCGCGGGGCATACGACGCTTCGTTGTTTACAGTGCCAACACTGGTGCTGCCACGCTCCTATGCCATCCTCGGGGGACCACGAGTCTCGAAGCCTTGATCAACTCGTTCCTATTTCGAGAAACGCACAGAAGCTTCCGTATGTGCAGATACTCTGTTTCATTCCGAATAAGGTGTGCGAGTTATGCTGCAATGGCCTCGACACGCGCAATCAGCCAATCAACCTCAACGATGGTGGTTTCCACATCACTCTGAAATTCCGCCACTGGCGTCATTTGCGCGCCGGCCTCGTCAAACCCCGGCTAACGCAGATCAAGCGTAGGTCCCCTCGTCAAATTCGCAAAGCAAAGATCACGTGCAGCCCTCAACTGCCGCTGCGCCTGGCCAACTGCCGCTGCGCCTAGTCGTCTTGCGCACTATTCTGCGCTCTAGTCTCCGGGTCGTAACTGCCGTCTTGTCGCGTGTCACCTACGCAGATGGAACGCAAGAGGAATATTATCGCGAGCCCTTGTTTTTCCGAATAGCACTGTCGAGTCCCCGGGTATTCGTAGGCTGAGGTGTCTGATTCCAGACACTAGCATTTTCCGCCACGACTTGCTGCTCTTTTTTCCTCCTGCCTGATTGGCCACTGCACCCGGCCGCTTACGGAATATGGGTACCAGGTCATCTCATTTTGCAGATACATCTGCGAAAATGATCCGCAGCTGAAACTTCAAAGCCGCACATCGGTTCTTCCTGCTTCATTGGTGCAAACAATAACCTTCTTTCTCACTCCCTTGCCAGCCCAAAAACTCGTTTACTCACCAAAAGCGTTTCAGCGATTTTAGGTTCTAGGATTTCGAGCCACGTTCAAGCTGTTTTGACTTACCATCTCATCACCCATTTCCATCTATTCCCATCGGTCCCTGGTGCCATCGGTCCCTAATCCCATCTATTCTGCCCCTTTCAATACATTTCCATCCAATCCCTTCCTCCGCTTTGGACCCCTTCCTTCCCTTTTCAATCTCAATCAACATTTAATTGTCGTTCACAAGGCCCGCCAAGCAAAATGACCGGATTCTTCAAATCGTACAATCGCTTGCTCAAAACCCATCCCTACAAGATGAATATGGTCGGGAGTGGAATTTTCTTTGGCCTTGGTGACTCGTTGGCCCAGTTCTTTTTTCCTCACCACATCAATGACGATGTCGACATGCCTACGGAGTATCACCTTGACCGCACAGTTCGGGCCATGACTTATGGGTGCTTCTTTTTCGGGCCATTGTCGGTCAAATGGCATGGCAAAACGTTGCCCCGCCTCACGTCGCCATTTCTCTCTGCCCTCCGGCGGTCCACCATGAAACCTTCAGCCATTCACCTCCATGATACGCTATTCCGAGTCGCTGTTGATGCGTTGCTCATGCCCGGACTAGTCTGGATTCCCTTGTACAATACCGTCATGAGCACCCTAGCATTCCACCCGGACCCATTGGCGGTGGCAGCGGAAAAGTTGCATAACAACTGGTGGAACGTTCTCCGTGCAAACTGGACAGTGTGGACCCCTTTGCAGATTACCAACTTGCTTTTTGTGCCAGTGCACTTGCGCGTTGTGGTGGGTAATATTTGGTCAATAGGCTGGAACTGCTTCTTGAGTTTTGTGCATAACACAAAGGGTCATGGCAAAGGAAGTGGCAAGATCTTAGAGGAGCTCGTGGACATTGAGTCTGCCGACGAAGAACAGACAATGGTGTATGCCTGATGCATTCGGGCCGTCTTTTGTCCCGCTGCATCTCAGCCACATCCTCCGCTATGGCACTATTGGTTTGGGCTGGCACCAGCTTCCCACTGTGGCTAGTCCAGGGATAATCTGAGACGTTATAAGTTTCAGGCTTGTGCGCGGTCTGGATTGGCGTTGAATTCCAAGACTCAAAATTCGAGTCAGAAGATTGGTGGTCTGATTGACAAGGAATCGTTCACTTGGAATGTCCTAGTCACGGGATGGTTCAGATGGTCGCATAAGTCAGGACAGTCACATCACATCAAACCGTTGCGAAACTGCCGGTCCAGCCAGGCGATGGATCAGTTAGGAAACGGGTCTGCATTTGGCTACAAGTGCACGTGACTGCAATCCAGGGTGTGGGGAAAGCATTGGATTGAGCAATTTTCTAACACACTTCATTCTACAGGATGTGGCTGGGTAGAGAGGAGAATTCCGACTACGTCAAACACAGGAGAGTTTAGAGGACTGTAGATTGACCAAGGTCTGATGTTCAGTGGCGGCTCAGGCTACCGTACCCATTGTATCATGATATGTCTGGACATCTCGGGACAAGTCATTGGTAATAGTCTAAGTGGATTTGGTATGAGGAATTTGCGATGCACACCAACCTGGGGACTGTTTCAGCAGGCGGCCGGCCTTATATATTTGGGAATGGACATTCATCCGTGGAACACAAGGAGGTTCTCCACAGCCCATTCCGGGTTTAAGAGAGCCAAAGGTGACGTATTCATGCACGTTAAGCGCATCAATGTTTATGCGCGTTCTCGGCCCTTGACCTTCAACAAGCTTGAGAAATTACAAGTGCGCGTAAGGCTTGTGCTGTACTCCACAGCCATATACTATACTATTCATAAGTGTGGTAGATGTCATGTTTCTCCGTGGTTGTGTTGAATCTTGACTCACAGGTGAGGATCCTCTTCCATTATTTTAGGGGCTGGTCAAAGAATGTACTAGTTACCACGCTCCCTAATGAGATGTCTAGTAAATTCAACTCAACCAGCGAGATCTCAATCAGTAAGATCGCAGCAAGCTGAAACAAGTACAGGGCAATGTGGTGTTGAAAGTTTAAGCCTGAGCGTTTGAACGATGTACAACTCTTCGTGAGAGTTTGACGACGCCTCAGCTCTACCACAGGGATGTTGTTAGTGGAGCACTTCAATATAAAGAAGGGGCAGCCTTTCAGCTTGAGGGACAAGTAAATTAAGATAGAAACGGTCATTGCGGATATCCAGTAGAGATAGATATTATCCAGAAGAAGGAGCATGAGTGTGAATGCGACTAAAGCTCATCATTTGAAGAAACTATAGAGCAGCGGATCACAAGTGTTCCAATTCACCTGGGTGTATATGGAACGCTGAACATTGGGGCATTCTGATGCCGAACAACAAGACGGGTTAAGGACGAGTGACCTCTTGATGCAGCGTCCTTATTTAAATGTGCTGTGTACAGATGGCGTAATGCTACATGACATTCTGTGTTGTGATAATAGGAAATGAGGAGGGGGCAGGGCCGAGCCAACTCAGGCTTAGTCTCGGTAGAACCTATGTGTCAGGTGATTCTGCCCTGGCCAGACTTTATCGGGAAATATCATTCAGCGAGATCCTATCATAGATAGATATAGATAGGCATGACTGAGAGGATGAACGAGGTTCAGCCCTCTATTGAGGGCTTCGAGACTAATGATAGCACTGTCCCCGTGTGCAAATGAGTGTTCCAAATTCACCTGCGATATACAGTAAAAGGCGGAAACGACCCCGACCAAAGGGGGTTCTTCCCCACTTTCATTGATTCTTTTTGAGGCTTCTCCTGGGTACGCCCGGTAGCGGCTTGGGGGTCTAACTCCTCTTGTCCTTGGTTCTATATACAACTCCGAATGGCGTTTCCGCATGTTTCAGCAATCTTCAACGAATACATCCCCCCCTGGGCACTAGACTATACTACACGAACCAGCACAGGCGTAATTTTTTACGACTTTCATAGGCTATTATGTGATTTTTTCTGTTTTCTCCAAAATCGGCTCTTCCAAGACAAATCATCGCCCCTTTAACCTCCTGCACGAATATCAGCACAAGTCAAGCAAGATCCCACAGTGTGTGCCTTAATACAGAGTTGACGACCCAGGTGACAAAATCGGAGTACCTACATCAACAGAAGCCCAAGACAGATGATGCTGCCACAAACGATTTCAATGGTGCTTCCACTAACCTTTTCAATAATGCTTCCACACACGATTTCAATGATGCTCGTTGGTAAGCTGAGGCACTTTGTGAAAATCTTACATTAGGAGCTTGTCCATCACTAAACTAAGATATCTCTGCAAGCTGACTCGACACATCGGAGTATGTGCGAAGGATCAACCAGTAACCCAAAAAGGACTCGTCATCTACAGATGCCCACATGAAGCATTTGGGAAAAACTGACCCAATGAGAGAATAATCATTAAAAGCCGAAGGGGCATATAGAGTCTGAGGCTCTTTAGTTGCTGACAGCTTTCGCTGAGGCGCGTCTAAGTGGACATTGTGAACCGATTAGACAAATCCTTTGACCCAAGAGACCGGTGACAGGAGCCGCAAAATAATATCATTATACAACACTTGAAAAAGAAAAGAAAGATTGCTTTTACATGCTTGTAGTGGTGGTTGTGATGTGATGAAAGTGACGTCAGGTCCTGCATTCAGCTTATCCAACGCAGCTGCTGCAAGTGATTGCGGGCGGGCACCAATCAATACTGTTCCAATGTCATTTTTACACCGGTACTACCATCTAGTCAAAACGAGGCCATTGGCCACTAATATGGTCACCACAGGGCTATTGTTTGGGATAGGGGATGTTATGGCGCAGGGTCTTGAGCCTGAGAGCACAGACGTTTCGAGTTCCACCCCAAACCAGGAAGCCGGCGATGCTCAGAAAAATGCCGCCACAGGGTTCGACTCTCTGAGAACCGCTCGGGCGGCGATTTACGGAGGTATTATCTTTGCTCCGTTAGCCGGTGGATGGTTCAAGTACCTTCTGAAAGTGCAAGTGATGAAAGGGGCCCCACGTGTCAATACTCTAGCGCGGGTGGCCATGGACCAGTGCGGGTTTGCGCCGTGGGTGGGCATTCCGCTTTATTTTTCGGTCATGACTTGGATGGAATGTATCATGAACCACGAGCCGAATGTTTTCGAGAGAATCCAGAGCAAGTTGAGCAGCAATTATTTCGACACGCTCAAGAGCAACTGGGCCGTATGGCCGGCAGTGCAGCTCGTGAACTTCACTTTTGTTCCCGTGAGCATGCGCTTATTGGTGGTGAATGTGGTGAGCATTGGATGGAACTGTTTTCTCCTGATGCAAATGAACGGCTCCTCCGATGGATCAGTTTCTGATTGAGCGGCCGCGGCTCCACAGGATAGTCAGACATCTTGATTTCAATGCCGCCCATGGATTTTAGAGACTGTGTGCTGGGCCAGCAAATTCTTTGCTGGAGTATTTATTCTGAAACGATTTCGAGGGGAATTTTTGGACCCTAGGGTTCGGTTAAAAGGTCTCTGGGGAGAAGGAGTCTGGAGAAAATGGAGAATGAGGTTTTGAGACACGATTTGGAGAGGACTATTTCGACGATTTGGACGATTTGAAGAGTATTCTTTGGAGTGTATGGCTTTAGATCATACAACTTTACAGGACGAATCTGGAAAATATGGCAAAAAAATTACCGTTCAGTTAGGAAGTACTCAATGATACTGCTCTAGAGAATATGACTATGGAGAAGACGAGTTCAAAGAAACGAGTCTCCACATTCAATCCGAAGCATTCCGTCTGGCATATGGCAGTCTGGTTCAATACACGAAGCGGGCGCGGTCAGTCGCACAATTTTGTATGCACACCGATTGTCTCGGGTCAGCTGAAACACGCCCCCGTTTCAGGAGACCCCAGGCATTAGTCGACAGGGCAGAAAAGTTCACCGCCAGCCAGTGCACTGCAGCATATTCAGGCCAGGCCATTTTGTGGGTTGAGTTTGATCTGTGCGCACCCTAACAAAACGCCTGGGCGATTCCGTAATAACACCCGCTTTTTTTCCACAGAAAAAAGCCCCACCCTCTCTTGCTATCGCACATAATCGAGCACGCTTATTCTCCACGCACCATCTGAACACCTTTTCTTAGCTCCTCAAAACCAAGCACCCCCGCAGGGAACAGAACTGTACACGTGTTCAGATTGAAGCTTGCTGCTATTTCAGTATCCTCGTGTGATCCATTTCCTGTCCGTCAGTGGTCCAGCCCTTGAGTGGTCCAATTTGAGTTCCTGAGTGGCCCCAGTCCTTAAGCGGTCCTCTCTATATCTAAGTGGTTTAGCTCAGTTCTCTAGTGGTCTTTTTTAGTCCTTAAGTGGTTTTTTCCAGTATTGAGTGGTCCCTTTTTATAGTGGTCCTGTCCTTGCGTATTGTGGTGTTGATTAGGGAAGTAAACTATTGGACTTGTTTCAGACTTTGTATCAGAAACAAAACGATCAACCCGCGGAAACAAGTCAATCGATCCCGAGGCGCCTTCAAACCGGGATACCTCGTCAACCACGTTCAGTCAGCCGAAGACGGTGGGAGTTACTCAAACAGCTTTGTTTCGAGATTACCTGGCCATAGGTGCTGTTGGCTACAATTACAAGCGAAATAACCCACATTCACTCAGCTCTAAGCGTCGCTAAGATTTAACTAGCATCATTCAAGAATTTTGTACCCGCCAAGATGATGAAAGGCTTCAAAAACCGCCTTACTAGAAATAAGGGCCAGTCGGCAAAAAAATCCGAGAGAAAAGACGCCAAGGACGCCAAGGATAAGGATACTCTTAAGAAGACATCGTTGACGTCGTTGGCTAAGGCTGCAACGGGCTCTAGCTCTCCGCTGAAACCGGGCTCGCCACTGTCTAGTAAAAACGACGCACAGAGCGATACCCAGAGCGACGCGGGCGGAAGCGAAGCAGCTAACTTGAACCCTTCGGCCGTGGCGCAATTTGGCGGCTCACTGGCGTCTAGCTTGTCCAGCCACTCGTCAAATCCACATACCCCGCCGCCTACAAACACAGTGAGTTATTCGGAGCCGCAGACTATGGACTCGGCTGTTCCACATTCCGCCTCATCCATAGACACTGTGGTACCGTCGGCATCTAGCTCCGGCTCACCTAAAATAGTCATTGACGCTCCTCAAGTGCAAACGTCGCTCTCCAATACCACGCCCGTGACTCCGACTCCTCAAGTTAACGCACTGACTAATGGCAACGGGTTCAACAGTGCTGGCTTGAGTTTGGATGGCAAATTACCCTCCAGGTCGCTGTCGGCCAGTTCTCTCGGGCAGGGTATCGGTTCTCCCAACAAGGAAGCCTTTGACATTGACTTGATTGCCTCGCCCAAAAGACATCTGTCGTCGCGGTTCGAGCCTACCAACTCCGAGCTGCATCGAGACATTGTAAAGTTGCCCAATTTCGATGAGGTGGCACCCGAGGAACAGATTTCGTTGTTCATCCAAAAGGTCGATCAGTGCAACATCCTCTTTGATTTCAATGACCCTACCCAGGATATTCGTGGAAAGGAAATCAAGAGGATTACGTTGCAGGAGTTAATCCAGTTTATTGTCAGCAATCGCTTCAATTACACCGAGGAGATGTACGAGCATGTGATATCCATGTTCCGGAAGAACCTTTTCCGGCCAATCCCGCCGCCAGTGAACCCCGTTGGCGACTTGTTTGACCCCGACGAAGATGAGCCAGTGAGCGAGTTGGCATGGCCACATATGCAGTCCATATACGAGTTCTTCTTGCGTTTTGTGGAGAGCCCAGATTTCCACCACCAAGTGGCCAAGCAGTACATTGATCATGAGTTTGTATTGAGGGTGTTGGATTTGTTTGACTCGGAGGACCCTCGAGAGAGGGACTGCTTGAAAACGACATTGCATCGGATATACGGCAAGTTTTTAAGTTTGCGATCATTCATCCGGAAGTCCATCAATAATGTGTTCTTGCAATTTGTTTATGAGACGCAGCGGTTCAATGGAATCGGCGAGTTGTTGGAAATCTTGGGGTCTATAATCAATGGCTTTGCATTACCGTTGAAGGATGAGCACAAGATCTTCTTGATACGAGTATTGCTTCCTCTACACAAGGTGAAGTCGTTGTCCTTGTACCACCCACAGTTGGCCTACTGCATCGTGCAGTTTTTAGAGAAGGACCTGCACTTGACCGAGGATGTCATAATGGGTCTTTTGCGGTTCTGGCCCAAGATTAACTCACCCAAGGAGGTGATGTTCCTAAACGAGATAGAGGACATATTTGAAGTGATGGAGCCAGTGGAGTTCACCAAAATCCAGATCCCGCTATTTGCCCAATTACTGAAGTGCATAGCGTCATCCCATTTCCAGGTGTCGGAAAAAGTGTTGTGTTTCTGGCAAAACGAGTACTTTTTGACGTTGGTGACCGAGAACGCAGAGGTAGTGTTGCCTATCATTTTTGCGTCGCTATACGAGTTAACCAACTCGACACAGCCGGGAATTGCCAATGGGCAGCTTCAACAGAAACTCTTGGAGAACCCCAATGCGATCACCGATGCCAATGGTAACTTGATTGACCAAGGCCTCTTGACGGAAACCCATCGGATGGGAGAGTTTGAGGAGCGCAACAGCCTGAACGGCGGCGCTAGCAGCAAGATGGATGACAGTAACATGATGCACGATATGACGGATGAGGAATATTATGATTCGTTTTCGTCGCCGCAACAGAACATGGAAACGGACGAATATAACAACATGCCGCCGCACAACTCGGCCACGTCCAACTGGAACAAGTCCATTCACCAGTTTGCATTTGGGGCGTTGAAAATCTTTATGGACCATAACCCTGTTTTATTTGAACACTGCACCATGTTGTACCACCAGTCGGTGGAGGAGCAGAAGTTGAGAGAGATGAACAGAAAGCAGGGCTGGAAGAGAATCGAAGAATATGTGAAAAAGTGTTCCCAGAAGCAGGTGGAGGGTGGTGAAGCCGACGGCGTCAATGCGCATTGAGGACGATAGACTGAGGCGATGTCTTGGCGACTCTACTATCTTACGAAACTCATTCATTTGCCAAGGTGCAGCAATCAGGGGCAAACATGCTAGTGAGGCGTTTATGTGCCAAGGCAACGTGGCTAGCGGTGACAGGAATGTCAGCTCAAGAGACCAAACAATAAAGAATATTGAGGTGATCAGATGGATTTTTTGAGCCCCCGGATCCACAAGACACTAGGAACGGCGATCAGGTGTACTCCTCAGGATAAGGATTTTGGCGCATTTCACCTAAAGTTGAATGACAGGGTTTTAAGCCGCTGGCATGGGGGACAAAGCGTTCACCCCAAAAAGATGACAAAGAAAGCACGCAAGTACGGTCCCAACCTTGGTGCCAAGCTGGGGCTGGTCTCGAACCAATACGCACAACTTTCCTGATACTCGCGGACTCGCTGGTGGTTTCTTTCTGAGTTCCCTTGATTCTTCCTGATTCTTTCTGATACTGGTCAATACTCTAGTGGTAAAACCCATTGAACATACCTCAATTCATTTGTACTTGTTTAGAGTGATTTATGACACAGGGAATTGATGATGAGTTAGTCAATGTGCTTCCCACATACCCATCATGTGCTCGATAACTTTCCTTGCTCCATTGTGACCTTGTATATTGCCTACTCACGAGGATTGACACTTGGACGGTCAGCATTTCAATCTTCGTGCAAGGCCATCTCTCATTGTGTAGAAATATCTGGGTGTTGTTCCACACCTACATGGCCCGGAAAGTTTACTCAGGGTCAGTGACCATAGTAGGTAGGTGCTTTTTATTGCGACCTGTGCAGATACAACTTTTAGACTGAAATCAACTTATGCTGTTTTTAAGTACGACTCATGAAAGTCCGACAAGATGCCTCAAGTAGAGAGTATTACTGATGCTTCTGCTCTATACAGTAGATCGTCATCATTCAGTCTCGAAGTTTGGAACATTAGTTGTCAACGCACTATGTATTTTTTAGCATATTCAGTGATTTCAGTCATTTTCCTGTTTTATATCTGTATCCAGTTCTATTAGGAATTCACTGTTGACCTCGTCTGTGTTGATAGCGCTCCAGCCGAGGCGGGGAGCCCAGAATTTATAGATTCTGCTGAGGCTAAGCCTCGGTCAACTCAGACTGGGTCAACTCAGACTCGGTCAACTCAGACTCGGTCAACTCAGACTCGGTCAAATCAGACTCGGTCAAATCAGACTCTCACCGGATCTTTAGACCACTACCCGATCATTGTTTCACCTGTCCATTGCTCTTTTGAAAAGGGTTCCTGGCATGGAGGGGCACTTGTCCAAATCTTGTAATGTTGTCCTGCATCCGAGTGCTCGGCACACGCGTGTTGTGTTTGGCCGAATGTCTGTTCAAGGATCATCTGTATGCACGCCTGATTCACAGACTTCGGGTTTTCTTGGTCTAATGCCGGCACTCCATTTGGGTGAACCAGTGATTGGTGCAAATCTAGAAATCTATTTACGCAAATCATGCTTCGATGTTGGTGAAGCTCAATAACGGGCAGGTACTGGTACTGGTGCCACATCAATCTGGGAGCAACTGATATCAAAGAGTGAGTGGTGAGACGGTTATCAACAGTGGCTCAAATACAGAATTCGCTCAGTATCAGGAGTCTGCATGAGCTGCCATGGTTCGTGTGTCCCTATGCGACTCGTAAACATGCCTCAAAAACTACACCCCTACATAGTTTTTTCATTCCTTAGCTGCAAACTGAGCGTGTGGGGCTCACCTGTTGCTAGAAGACCTTGGCTCGGCATTCCCAATTGACCGCCGGCATTCCGAGTAAGGCACGCATAAATATAGTATTTATAGTCCCGGTACGGCAAATTCAGTGTGTATTTTGGCGACTGAATGAAGGCGATCTTCCATATCGGAAAGAGCCAGGTTTTCATTTCATGAGTGGGAGCAACTCCTTAGTCAAATTAGCAAAATATGCTTTCAAGTTGAACCCGATTTTCCGTGGTGCTAGTGCGGCCATTCACCATAGCCGATATTCCTACAAAAGCAGCCTTTCGATGCTTTCGAAACTGATGAAATATGTACCGGTATCATTTAAAGGATGGCATGTTTCACGCGGAATAGAATTATATTGAATGTATTTTTGCCTTATAATATGGGGTACTCTTTTGAATTGTATGAGCTGATTCACTGCGGTAGATGGATCGGAAGTAGACTGTATAAGAGTCCAAGATTTCGTTCGTCTTTAACCACTATAATGGCGGGCACACGAATATTATCCACGCCAGAAAAGTCTACATAATGACACCGAAGACATATATTCTAGCACTTACTTCTCCAAAACATCAGCATCATACTTCTGCTTGAACCAAGCAATAGACTCCTCTTGGTTGGTCTTGTGAGAGTTTCCGATGACACCTCTGGCTCTCTTTCTTCTGGCCACTCTGGCTCCGTGTCTACCCAACACCACGTAAAAGTCCATACCGTAAATTCCGATACCTGGGTCGTACTTGATACCCAAGTCAATGTGCTCGTCAATACCGAAACCAAAGTTACCGGTGGCACTGAAGTTTCTCTTCTTCAATTGGAACTCCTTGACTCTGAGACCTCTCTCCAAGATCTCCTCGGCCTTAGGACCTCTGACCGTCACATGCACCGAGATCTTCTCATTTCTTCTGATACCGAATGTTCTGACGGTGTATCTGGCCTTAGACTGCACAGGGGTCTGACCGGACAATTGCTCCAACACTTTGGAGGCTCTGGTCAATCTGTCACCGGATTCACCGACACAGATGTTAAGGACCAACTTTTCGATGCGCAACTCACGCATAGGGTTTTGGGCGGACATGATGGGATGGATGTAGGAAGTGTGAGGAGGTTTAAAATTTTCACTACTAGTGGTGCGCGATGAAGTTTGGCCGCACACGACTAGGGCTCCAGCCCTCGAACGTGTGACCCGACCCTCGCGCGCGGGGCCGTACCACAAGTCACATGACCTCTTTAGATACTTGGGCCGCGAACTTCATTGACAAACGACCTTTCTACGAGAGCCGCCTGCAATAACGCACACGTCTCACCGCTAGAAACTACCATTTCTAGTATGGCGAGTATGTAGACTCTAGACAGGCGCAGCTGCTCCACACCGCAAATAGAGTCACCATCACATCCACAATTTCACAGCACACAAGACATTGACACTCTCAACCAAGTGTGAAGGTCAAAGACGCGCATAAACTTTGATGTGGTAGCTAACTTGGATGAACATATCACCTTTTCGCTTCCTAGAGCGGCGAACGGGTTGGTTAGATCATTGCGTGTATTCGATGGGTGAATGTCCATCACTAGATATATAGGCTAGCTACTTGCTGACGTCATAGGAGTTTAAAACCCCAGGTTGAAGGACATCAAAGGTGCCTCCTCATACCAGATCCACGGAAGTTATTGCAAACGTATCTGTTCCTAATCACAGATATCTTCATGATAAAATTTGCGAACCTCCACTGAACGCGAGTCCACAGTTAATCTGTGGCCCTTCAAGCTCTCCTGGGTTCGACGAAGAATCGGAAGTATCCTCTACAACGTGCGCACATGCATGCTCGACGATTATTGTTGATGCAAGCTCCTCCGTTGAGTCATTATCGACTTTGCTTAGCCAGTGCTTAATCTCGTAATCTGATATGTTTCCAAACCCTTTTTTTATTAAACAACCCGCAATAGTCTTTTGGAGTGATTGAATGTGCTAGCAGACACCGCATGGGTAGTACACATCAACTTGTAAACCAGTGTAGATCCATCGGTTTTGGCCTTTGATTGGCAGCGGAATACTCCCACATTTGATACACCTGAAGCAAAATCCCCGAATTGCTATTCCAGAATATTGAATTCTAATGAAAGTTGGTTTAAAACATAAGGTAGTATGCTTTTGAAGGTTGTGCAAAAAACGAAACTCAATGAATTATTGGTTTGTGTAATTTCGCTAGTGTGTTCCGAATCTTCGTGCCGTCCTGGTTTGGTCTTGGAAGCACTGTATGTTCCAACCTTGGTACCCAAATTTGTCCCGATGTGGACAAAAATGAGTGGAATTAATTCACCAAGACAAGAATACAACTGATCATGACGTCAATTTAGGCCTATTTGTTGCACATCCCTATGGGACTATATTTGTTTATCCTGTACAATAACAATCGCTTCTATCCGGGCTATTTCCTTTTGAAGAATGATGTGGTACCGCTCAACATGAGTAAAATTGCAGCTTACGGCTGGTGAACATTAGATACTTGGGTTGTGCTATCCTGGCTGATGTGTGGTATAGCTCTACCTCACCACTCGAGAGATCCGTAAAAATGTAGCCTTATGATCAGGCTCAAATCCCGCCCCAAACAAAATTAATGAACTGCCTTTAGTAGGAGGCTACATATAGACTTTCAGTAACTACGACTAGTCAGCATTCGATCCTAGTAATCTGGTATCTTAAAATCTCTTTCACAATTCTCACCAATAGTTTGAAACACACTCCCCACGAACGGTAGATCTAGTGTTGGAGCCATAGTTTTGATGCCTTTTGCTTTAGTCTACCAGATCCGCTCCAACACCGTGAACCTTTTTTCAATTCCATATGTAAGAAGCCTTCACCCGTCGACATTATTGAACGATCCCTCCTTCTCCTTGATATCATAAAAGATATCACCGACATTGTGATTGCCATGATACACCCAGCCCTGTTCAGTCACATGGTATAGGTTGATGGAGCCTCCCGAAAATGCATCTCTGTGTGTGGCCGCCAAAATGCTCCGTTTGCCCAAATACAATGCATCTTCCACAGACAAATCCCACTTATACTCCGAGTCCAACACTCCGTAAGCAAAAGTTTGTCCTGATCCAACACAGAATACATCACCCTTCAACCGAGTGCCGTCCGAGTCCACATAGTAAATGGTAGGGCCCTCCTTCTTGGTGTACCCGCACACCATGGTCCCCATGGACAATCCCATGCCCTTGTACTGATAGACCAAGTTACCTAAGATCTTCAGCGCGGCCGCCACGGAGATGCGCTCCTTTTCCCGCAACTCGTGGAGCCGACACTGGGTGCCGAGCCACGTCTCCCAGTACTGACAGTCAGCAGCGCCTCCAGCCATGGTGCCCAATAAAAAGGGATTGATACGAATCACTTTATTGACAGTCTGAGACGCCACCCAGTTACCTGCAGTAGCCCTGGAGTCCACGGCAACCACAATTCCACCTTGAAAGCGGAACGCTAATGTGGTAGTACCGTGTGCTATTTTGATTTTGCAGTCTGGGTTCGATGCGTCATCGGTATGAGCCCGCAAGAACTCGGTGGGCATCGATATTGGTGGCACTTGGATGCTAGGCGCCAACTGGGGCTGTAATGGGTTCCCTGAGCCCAAAGCAGAGACGTACTCGTCGTAGACTTTCGGCCTTGTTGAGCATGTGTATTGATCAGCGAGTACATTCATTGCGAGAGTGGCTGTTAAGCTTGAGTTTTGTCAAGTATTTCTATGGGGCGTATCTGAGGATGCGGCGTTGCCCTGGTGAATCTGAATGAGTAGTGGCGCTGTTATTTGGGGTACTCAGTACACCAGTAACTCTGACGGGAGTTTAATGAGCGCTCAGCGAGCCTTGCCACTCGGATATTGTGCAGGATACCACTTCCGTTACTCGCTCGCTGCGTGCTCCCTACGAAAGCATGCAACATAGCTAGCCAGCGCTGAAATTTAACTCTCTAGTAAAACAAATACTCTACATCCTCCCATCCTTTTTTCAATGTGGTGAGTTTTTTAAACGCAACGTAGGCCTCTGGTGTATGAGTGCAGGCCGCCCGAAGCCGCAGCCATGACCACCAGCAACACACCAAACCAGTCAAGCATTCCCAGCTGACTTCAAAAAATCTGCATATGTACTGGTGGTCTGGCTCTCATGATTGAAAATGGCCTTCACATTTGGCGGCACATCTGGTCTGTTGCAGCCACCCCCAAAAAGACCATACTGAGGCCCATTCGCAGTCCACGTCCTTTCCATAGATCTCATTCTTTCCACCACTTAAATCCATTATTGTCTATCTATGCGACACCATAAATTCTTTCTGGTCTATTTTTTCAAACGTCTTATGAGAGCAGTGAGAAAAATATCACGCACCTTGTCTATGCCGATGAATAGAATCTCTGCGGAGTGGAAGGGGGATCAATACATCAATCCCTAGATCTTTTTTGAATCTACCAAAAGAGTCGGTAACAAAGCCTTCCCCAATTTGGCAATACAGCCAGAGGCATAGCAAGCCCGGCAAAGGTATTTGCGTGTTGTAATTCTGACTGTCTGTGTGACCAACTTTTTCATACAGCCAATCATTGAACAAAGGGCGTGTAGTGTCCAGGAAAGATTTCTGGTCAACTTCAAGGTCATTACTAAGCCTATTTGTGTTTCCCACTAATAACAATACACCACTTGACGGCTCAACAACCAGCCACCCGTTTCTGCTCAGTCCTCCTCATTAGGGCCTATAAAACCCCCTGATTTTATTTATAGAATGCTTTTCTGAGAAGACCCATAGACTACTTGGCTGAGATATTGGTGGTGGTTGTATCCCATTTGATCAACTCTGCCCACCGGAGTTCTCAATTTTTTGTATGCATGTCAATAATGTAGTGAATGGTGAATGATGCGAGGTGCGAGGAGCCAGGATAAAGCCGAAAGAATTCAAAATTATAAATAGTCCTTTCTGAAATTTTCAGTACAGATTCCGATTGGTAGTTAGATAGGTTTCCGGCTTAGAGCAACCTTTTCTGCCGGCAATAGCTTGCTAGTCTCTTTCAGCCAAGATGTCTACAGCGTATGCACCACGCGGAAAACTGATGTCGAAATTCCGCGCACCAATACCTTTCATTATAAAGTTTAATTTCAGAATAGTCAGTCGGCAGCGCGCAGACGTCTAAAAGTGCCATACTGGTAAAGAACGTCAAGGCTACAATGATTTCATGGTACATGTAGACTATCGGGGACAACAAAATACATAATTTGCGAGCCGAATTAGCCGCAGAGGGCGAAAATTCCCTGGTGGACTACCCAAAGAGGGCTTCTACGGGACTACATGACTTGAGCATAATCACGGGGGCGAGGAATTCAGCATTTTTCAAGCAATTTTGATTAGGTGTTTCGAATACTTGGTCTGGGAGTTGCCCAAGTGACTTGCACGTACAGAGGCAAGAAACGAAATCGATAACACTCGGCTGAAAGAGCAAAGCTTGAGGCCCAGAAGGCTCTACTTACATGCCAAATTGCGAGTATAAAGGCGTGCTATTGCTTATGCGTAACTTTCACGGCTTTGCCGTCAATTCACTTTTCCGAGAGCCCCACATACGGTTAGGGACGTCGTACTGAACAAGATCTCATGTCAAGGAAAATTGGGTGAAAATGAATATGCAAGGTTGATTGGAATGCAAATTAATGAAGAAGGCTTGAGCCAAGGAAAAGTCAAAATATGAAGGCGCAAAAGGTGAAAAGAAAGTGAACGGTGAAATAAAAGGCGAGGAGTGAAAGACAATGAATGCACAGTAGAACTCGTCAGAGTAGAACTTTTCAAATTGTCACCTCTGTATCAATAGCCGATATTGATCTAGCGTTACCCATCCCGAATCCGCCTGGCAAGAGCACTCCAGTTCTGCAATTTCTACATGCGGTTTGGTTTTGGTACGTGGTGTTTGAAGTTGCTGCTCCACTTTCTCACTTTTGCTCTGATATCTTCATGACTTTCTTGGGCAAATTATCGTCTTCTGAGCCTCTCTTTTCACTCTGGTGTTCGCCTAAAAGACTTGGTTTGTTAGACAAGAATTGAGGGGGTTTGGCCAATGCCCCAGGCTTGTTCGAATTGTGTGCTTTGCTGAGTCCCGCGAACGCCGGTCGGCTGAGACCAGCGGCAAACAGCTGCTTAACAGGCTCAGGTTCCGCTTTTCCAGATAAGTCTGTCATTGCTGGCGTCTTCAGTTCGGGCCGGGTTTCAGGCTGTTTGTTGGCGCCATCTCCTGTAATTGATGCATTCGCCGAAACGGCCTTGCCACCTTCAGCCTGCGACGCCTGCTTCTCTTTGATGGATTTGGTCAAAGCAATATCCAAGATCTTGCTCACCTGCTGCGGTGCCTTTTCCACCAAAAACGTTAGGGCGTTATCTCCACAGCCTGCCTTTGCTCCGATTATATTGACCTGAGCAATTGTGGTGGCCAATGCCTTGGTGATGACTTCTGTAATAGCTGCAGTATTGTATGAAAGATTGCGAGCCTTGTAAAGCGTGAAGAGCTCCTTCTGGAGGTAAGTCAACGACTTCTTCGTGTCGTTGTTCATCTTAGGAGCCGACGCAGGGCCCGCGATGTGTGCATGCTGCGCAGTGTTGTCTGCAGAACGTGCGGCGAACGCAGGTACGGGGGAACTCTTTGCTCCACCATCTGCGAGCGGCTTAGCCCGATTCGCAGCCAATTGCGCCTTAATCGACCGATCATCTCTCTCGCCACTGTGCTCCATCTTATGAAGAGACAGTGGGGTTTCTTTTAGATGGTCCCTTTCGATTTCACTGGCAATTACCGCAATAGACCGGGGCTTGGTGCTCACGTGGCGTCCGAACCCTGTGGCTTCGTGGGTGCGGCCATAATGACTCGAAGAAGATCCACTTAGCGGAGAGTAAGCGGTCAGCAGCGGATATATCAGAGGAGGCGTCGATTGCATGTACTGGTTCGGGTACATTGATTGTTGGCGCAGGCGGAATTCGGTCGATCGAAGCGCTGCATCCTTGGCCTTGGCCATCGCAACATCATGCTGGCGTTTCTGGATCTTCTCCTTTTCCTCGAGGTATCCTGAGTCAATAGTCCACACCCAATCGGCTTCGATTTCGGGCTGGTGCACGGCGCAAAACATCTTATTGAACTTAACAATGTGCGTTACCAGAAATTGCCACCCATCTGGACAGTACTTGTAATAGGGAAATGATTCTTTGATGTCGTCGATGATCTCGGCCAAAGTGAGCTTCTTGTGTTTTAAAACCATGCCGACCATCGCCAGGATGCTTGTTGCCGGTTTTGTTTTGAACTGCTCGGGAACCTCTTTGATACTTTGCATTTTGGGTTTTCGGGACGCTTGTTCCCGCCTTCGGAGAGGAAGTTTGGGCGTTCGCATTGGCGCGAGGGTCTTTAGCACGCATATGGGCAGATGCTCGAGGGATTCAGCGTCCACAGTGATGGCCCGAAAGGGAACTGCAGGCTGTGGAACATTAACCGTATGGATAGGTTCCACCACCACCTGGAGCCTTTGTACGGGAATCTGCTGATATGTATAAGCAGGGAACAGCGGGTGGCCCGCAGAGCCACCTACGCCCGTATAGTCGGTGGAGTACCCTGCGTATGTGGGCAGCGTCAACTTCTGAACGTAATGCTTGTTTGAAGGGGGTTGGATGGTAGCTGCTTTCCCCATTCTGATAAGGCCTTGCGGGCGACTTGTGCATCTATCGTCATGCAGGAACATGCTGGCTTCGATCCGAGGCACTTTGGCTCCTTTGTCAGACAGGGAATCGAGGAGAGGCGCTAAAGACGCAATCTCTTGGTCGAGTACATTGACGTCCAAGCCCGCAGGCAAATCATCAGCCAAATCGCCCTTCTCCAAACTCAGATCGTCAAGAAAAACGCCTTCCTGCAAGTTATGCTGCAGAACCAAGCGGTCTATTTCATCCTCCTCCTTTTCGAGCTCCTCTTTCAGCAAATGGCGAGAGTTGTGGAGCAACACACGGATATCGTCGTCCAATTCCGCCAGGTCGCTGAGCGGATCTGCCTCTAGCTCCGAGATAAGGGCATTGATTTCGTCCGCAGAAGCCGACAGTAGTGACTTGCGCCGCGCTATGGAAAGCCGCCGAAAAAGATCGGCCTTGAGTTCGCTTGTGCCTAGCTTGCGATTCTCGTCTTCCTTGGCCAGAATAGAGAGTCCTTCAGAGGCATCAGGAGTGGCGTTGCCAGAGCCCGCTACTCTCGAGTTCTTTCGGGGCGACGTGTAGAGATTTGAGCGGAGATTCAACGCATCCAGCGGGTTGAAGAACTGCGGGACACCATTCTTCTTGTCCTCTGCAGGCTCTATAGACGGCAAAACAAAAGTGAATGGAATATCTCCGATCTGGATCTTGGTGCTATCGGTTAGCGGAACCGTGAGACCCTTTGCCACGAATTGGTTGCGCACAAACGCCCCGTTACGGCCCAAGACAGATATTTCGAACCTTTGCGTGCCGAAATTATAGAATATCTTGGCATGTCGCCTCAGGATCGCTTTCCCGGATGAAAGATGTACGTCCACAGAGTGCTGCGCCACCAGGAGCCCTTCGTTGGTTGATTTACGCCCAAGCACAACCTGCAACGTCTGCACGAAAAAGGTGTAGTTCTCAAAATCGAGACGAGCATATGCAGAGATCTTGGAGGCCTCGAGTTCAGGTTTGTCTTTAGATTTGTTAGTCTTTCGTAGCGGCTTTTCTGAGGGAGCAGCCAACGCGGCTGCCGCGGCCGAAAGGCGCAGCGAGCCACTTGACATGCCATTACTGGGCCAGCTCATTGCAGTGCAAAATCGGACGAGCTTTCAAGCGGGGCTATGCTGCGCTGGCGAGGCGTGTGGTGTAGGAGGTACAAGATGGTGTCGCGTTTTCAGCGGCTCATCTCTCGGTGCTCTGTGTGCAGGACACACCATCTGCCCTGCCACTTTCCCGGCACGCTGCCAACAACGCTTCCACGATTACTCTGTACAGCCGCACCGTATTGTTGCAGCTCTTAACCAAGTTTGTGCTCTTCCTGGTGTTATGCCATATATGAGGTACTGCAGGTCAACGCCCACATGGATCCCGCCAGGACCATTTCCCAATCAGTCCACACTATTGCCGACTAGGGTTGTAGAGACGCGAGCCAAGATGCTGAAATGAGCGTCGTCGTGCAGCTCGGAAGAATCTCCCAGACCCAGGGTAGAAGCGGCAGCCGAATGTCTGAGGGATACTGCCGGCAGAGTAGACATCGCGACACATTTCTAGTGATTTTAGATGCACTCGGCATATGTTATGCGAAAGCCACGCCCAAAGGTGCTGCTCTCCCATAGTGTAAAGACTATAAATCTACCGCCGCGGTGAGGGTTATTTGACCCCAATAAAGTTTCCCAACAGCAAGATGGATCCAGTCACAGCCAAATTTCTCTCGTGGCTCATTCAGATGTTGACCAACAATAAAGACAGTATCTTCAGAAGCATATACATATTGGTCGTCATTGAGGTGTATTTCAAGCTGCAGAAGACTCGGATGATATGAACCAATAGGGAGTGGGAGTCTGGAGTTGTATCAAGAGTTTAATTGGGGGTTCATCCCAAAATTGAAACAAGGCTTAGCCAAGGGTCGATTCAAGAGTTGAGCCAAGAGTTAAGCCAAGAGCAGAAACAAGAACGCAATCAAGGATTAGAGTCTTGAGTCGGAAGCTGGCGTCGAATCTGCAATCGAACCAGGGAGCCTGGATCTGTTTCTAGAGATGAAGTATGGGATTGGAGGTTGGACTCTGGATGACATCTAAAGAACGAAATCGAAGTTTGCTTTAAGAGCTGAGTCGGAGTTGGATTTGGAGTTGACCCTAGAATTCAGTCTGGTGCAGTCGAGGAACAGTGTGGAGAAGGTCAAGGAGACACACGGAAAGTGGCATATGGGATCCACAGGATGGAACGAGACCTAAGCTTTAAAATGGAGTACTGAATAGAGCATACAGAGCGGATTATGAAGGGTGCATGCGAACATCCATATCCTGGTGCAAATGGTGGATCTTGAGCATGTATGTCAGCGCTCAATTTTTTCGGATGTTATATGTGCACTCATAACCGCCTCATATCGGAGTCAAGCCTAAAGTCTCGGATTAACTGTATAATATACAGTACGACCAAATACTGCACAAAAATTCTTTTCAACCCCACACACTCATATTCTCCTTGAAATTTTTGTAAGCGCCACTAAGTAAGTTCCTTTAAGTAGATGCTGAATGACTGCTGTTTTTGCCATTCTTGATCGAACTCGAGGAGTACCGCGCAGTGGTGTCACGTGCGAAGTCTATAGACGTGGCCCTGTCCCGCATATCTAATCCACCAATGTTCCACGGTACCGAATCGGGACTCATTGGGTAGACTGTGCTTATCCTAAAATATGCACTGCGACCACTTTGTGGACACATTGGCGTGTTATGGCTTCCTCCCGTCCAAGCTGACCTGGCGCAGTGTGGGCTGCAACTTGGAGCGCTTTGGTGTAAGGATGTGATTGCTCGATGATGTGCCGCTATCATTGACCTTAGCGGGATCGTCTGAAGTGCGCCTATCACCATCTCCAAAACCAAAAAATGGCAGTCAAGAAACCCGGGCTTCGGGCAAAAGCCGCTCAGACAAGCGGGCGAAAGCTGTCTCGCACGCCCGACACTACTATTAGCGGCTTACGCCACGAGAACCCCATGTTGAAGCTCTCCAAAGTCAGCAAAAAAGAAAAACAGAGATCTAAGTCCGAGGCCTTCAACGAGAGGCTCCAGCGGTCAGCGATGAAACGGGTCACTAAGGCAGATCAGCACAAACGCCGTGGTGATTTTCGCCCTAATATGTCAGAGCTCCTCCACACGTTGCCGGAAAGCACCGTGAACATTGTCACCAAGAATGAGGCGATGAACTGGCCCAGTGTGGATGGCGTTACGTATGTGCAGGACACGGTGAAGGCTGGCGCCAACAAGCCCAATCCCCGAAAACACACGGGGCATCAGCAGATCTTGCGTACAGAGAGCGAGCGATTCCGCAAGGTTCTTACGAATGAGTCTTTTAAGGAGTCACCCTTCTCCACACTTAAATCAGTGATTGAAGCGAACATGGGAAGTCACGCGGAGAAGTAATCACGTTCGCTATTCGAGTTGGTAGATGGTCAGCACGTCCATCAACCCATGTACTGAACATGCCAGTTTTGGAGTTCAAAAAGCGAGCGTGCATTTGGCTATGTCGCTAAGTCACACCTAATCAATAGGGCAGTGAAACCACACGACTACAAGCAAAGACTGTTTAAGAGTGGAGGCTAGCTCCCAGGTATAAAAGGAGAGTTGCTACCAATGGATAGAAAAGTAAACAAAAACATTTGAAGGGAGAGTTCAATTAAGGTGTCTCCAACAAGCAAGCCCTCAAGAAACGGTGCACGTGGAACTGTGCATCTTGACAATACATCATATAAATCACTGCCTGAGATCATCGCTGACAAGGAATTATGCTGCTGCGTCGATAAAGCCATGAGATGCAATCAGCCTCTCACCTACCTCCGATCTGTGTGCCATCGTTGATTTATGGTGCGCCAGACGAGTCATATCTCAATGCGAATATAGATTTATACTCTTAAAAGCTTGGTTGAATGCATCTAGCCCAAGGTGCAACTCAAGCTCATCGCTTGAGCATGATTCGCGAATAAACCCTAATGCGGTGATTTAAAGAGGTCCCAAATGTACAGTCTCACTTAGGGATTTCGACATTTTGCCAGATTATTTCTAGTGATTAATGGCAAGGATTTTACCTTTTTTGAAACCGACCTCGCGTATGACGATGTGAGGTCGGCGTATTTTCTTGCATAGCTTTCGGTTTTTCTTCCAAATTTACAGAATAATGACAGGGTCAGGCTTTCTACACGTCTTTGTCAAAATCTTCAACACAGTTGTGCCTTCCTTGTCGGATCCTTGCCAGACTTCCATTAAGCCATAAAATTGGCGTCACCAGGTACCTTCCAACGTGAAGCAATCTTGAATCGGAAAATGAGAATTGAAGGTTTCATGATACTCATCGTGCCTTTCATCGCAAGAAGCGGACAAATTCGCCTGAAGGTCGACAACTCTTCCAGAGGCAACTCCTGCAGTTTGTGTGCAAATAAGTTGCACCACTTCTACGACGGTTGTGAAATCGTTCGTCAAGGCCCAGTGATGGTCAAGGCATTGCAATGATGATGAGAACATTGATATCGTGAGTCTTTAGATCGAGAAGCAATTTTAGCTTCTGATAATACAAAGGGTTGTCTGTGTGCAGTAGATTATATCGTCCTTGCATTCTTGGAGTAAAGGTACCGACGAGAGCCTGCAATGCAGGTTCGTTCCTCTGCTCTATATAACAGTAATAAGCTGATGAAGACCAAAGACTAACCGTGCATAAACAGTGAAACGTTGTGCGACGTGCATCCACATGCCGCCTCTGGCTTCCTAAAGCCGCGTGCGGGGATGATTGGAACATTGCACATGTCCAGTGGGTAAATGTCCTTTCCCAAAAAAATAAGGCCTGCTGCACACTGTATTTATTACCGTACACCCCAAGTTGGTCTGCATCAAACACGCCTCCTCATAATAGTTCCACTGAAGCTATTGCAAATGTACATATTCCTAATAAGGAAGGCGAAACTTCTCTTCTTGTGCGAGTCTAATCTCCTGAAACCATGCGTGGGGTATTAGAACCCGAACCACCACTGGACTTTGGTCCGCGGTTAATCTATGGCTCTCCAAACGCTCCAGCGTAGCAGAACCGGAACTGTTCTCTCTACACAGACATCTCCTTCCCTGGAAATGCCCGCTCTGCGGGACTGCATCTACGGCCCGTCGCCACCAATACATTTTAATACTTTTGGAAACTATACATTGTTCAATTCGCGTAACGTAACGTAAACGCAGGACGTTCGCTCTCCTCTTTCTTCGTCCATACTTGGGAAACCCCGAGCCGATGATTTAGCATCTTCGTCTCCTTAGATGGATAGAGAATCCGGCCGGGAAAGCCTCCTGGATTTTTTGATGCTAGCATTAACGCTTGGCTTCCCCAAGGAAATAGTCCATTTAGGGTTTCATGGGTGTTCCATGTAGTCTGCACACAATCTTTCAGGCAGCATGGCTCGTCTAGACACTTTAGCATCCTGTGCTTTCATAACACGCTCTTCGACCCAATCAATACACCAACTGGCGTAGAGCACGCATTCCAAAGCCAGCAAATATAGAGAATCGTAAGAAATACAAGAAGGCCAAATAGAGTCAGAAGGACAGAAATATATTTTGTTACTGGCGCAGGTGCCTCATGCACAGCGCTTAGTGAGAGTACTGTAACATTGCCTCCCCTTAAACAAATCCCGATTGGGGCGTCGCGCCCTCGCGCCCTGCTGTAGGAGCTGTGGTAAGACACATTCTAGTATCAAAGGAGGGGCCGCCACCCCAGCCTGGAATAGTATTAAGATACCCTCGGCGGTGAGACTTGTCAATAAGTGACCAGCACCAGACCCACAAGAAACACTCCTCGTGGAAGTACTTGTAATCGAGCACCGGAAGCCATAGAACCTAGGCAATATGTTCGCACGTGCTTAGAAGATACCAAGGCATCAAAGCTTTATGGGAGACCGGGTAAACGACGTCTCCGTTCGGGATCGTAGTTTTTCTATATTTTTAAGTCATGTATGTAGGCCCAAGAACGCGCTAATTGGCGGCATAGTTTCGGTAGATGCTTGATTTTGCCGTGTACTGCATAAGGGCGCGTACCAGGCGTCTAGGCCTATCATACCGGGCTGGAAGGCGTCCAATAGGCGTCCAGAAGGCGCCAAGAAGGTGGCCACAGACTTTGAAATCTGCTGGTCTCTTTGTCACTACCAGCACTGCTTTTTGGGGGGCCACCAGGCGCAACTGTGGGGTCCGCAAAACACAGGCTTCTAGCAGGCCTGAAACAGCCGGGTAATTTAATCCACTAAGCACGTCATACGCAGGCGCAGGAGCAAATTCAGGATAGCGGAGCCACCTATTGTCTCATGTAGAATATACTTAGCGCGGTCATGTAGTTCATTACATTCACAATGCTTTCTACATTCTCGTCTTCTCCCCTGAGTTGGTATCTGCTAGAAACACACGGAAACATACGTGCGCTAAGGGCCCTGGCCAGCCAGTAGCCGAAGGATACGCGGGTCATAGGTCGGACTGGATCTCGTAAAACAGCACAAGTGTGCAGTCCCTCATGTATACAGTACCGACGCGACAAGGAAAAAATAAACAACGCCAAAACAATGTGCTGACGACTTCGATACTCCCACCAGTTCATCGATAAAATACGGCTTTGCTTACGTGCACTAGACCAGAGGCCCTAGTGATTAAGCTCCTCGAATATCTGGCTTCCCAGTGTTTCCGTTCCCCGTTCCTCTTTGTGGCACCTCGGCCTCTACACTCCCCTGGGCGCCTCCCTCAAAACACGCTCTTTCACAAAGCACTACGTCGCCCATTACCCCCTCAAGTTTCGACCGGAGAGAATATCCTACTACGTCCACTCTTTTATTCCCAATATTGTTCTCAGCCTTCTTTCCTTTCCATATTCCGTTTTAGCCTCAACGTTTCGGCTCCACCTTAATACCAATTGACGAATTTCTCGCAGATTTGTCCCGAAGCTCAGCTGAAACACCCGAGTTAATCACTTACTCCTGGTCCAACAAAACACAAATGTACAAGGAGAACGATATTGATGCGATATCCATCAACCTGCCGGTCAATCAGTCAATGGAAACCGAGCCGGAGCCTGCCATCTACTATGAAGGTACCATACACGAGGATTTCTTCTACAATCGCCACAACGAGAGCATTTTCGACGACTGTCACTACTTCCCGAGCCTCAAGAATGATGACAGTGACGAAGCTGTGGTCAAATTCGATGTTATGTCACCCGAGGAGATTGCGTCGGCAACGTTGAAGGCGTTGATTGTTCAGTTAACATCACCAGAGGTTATTGACTATAATCTAATCTGCGACTTCTTCTTGTCGTTCCGGAATTTCACCAAACCCCAAATTGTGCTTAAATTATTGATCACGCGATTGATCTGGTCCTTGCAATACATTAATTCGTGGAAAGCCGACACTGAACAGCTAGGGAAATTGGTGCTTCTAAGAACATTTGTTGTACTAAGGCACTGGATTCTCAACTATTTCGTCGATGACTTCGAGCCCGATGAAAAGTTGTGTGACTATTTCACCACCAACATCAATGCCATCACCATGGATTCCGGCTTGATCAAGCCAACTATGACGTTTGAGCTCAAGATCTTCTCGGACCTCAAAGTTCATTGGCTTACGCAGCTCAATGTGTTTTTTCCTGAAAGAAACTTTCCCATAGAGAACGTTGAGACTACTCCCTTACCTTTAGCATCCGACATCTTCGACGCTAAGAAATTGACCAAGTCTCCAACCGAGGCCTCCATTCACACTAATCCTTCATACAGGCGTTCCGCCATGTTGTCGCTATACGATCAGAAAGCTCACCACAAGATTCCAATCTACGACCTGAACTCTACCGATGAGAATCCTCAATTGTCCATAAGTAACTTGTTGACCCAGCACAAGTCCTCTCGCCAATCATTAAATATCAAACTTGAAGATTTCAACAAGGAGAGTGTGTCTCCTCACTCTGCCAGAGATTATTTGGCAAGGCAAAGTAACCTAGCTTTCACGGCTACTCCGGCCAACAATAGGCAACGGCTCTCCAGGCAACCCAATCCCGGCTTCCAACTTCCGATTCCTTCATCTAGGAACGCTTCTGTCAAACACAACTACACGAATCTTTCCGACTCTTCTTTAGCGTTGAAAAAAACAAAGCCAAATGATAATAGCCAGAAACCACCCACTCACCCTGAGGTTGGGTTTTCCACCAATGGGCTTATTTCGCTTCCGTCATCAAGAATCCAAGAAATTATTCCTGCGACTCCAGTTAAAAAGATGGATGAAAATCTTTTCGAGCATTCGCCGTTGAAAAAACGTATTCAAGGCCTAAAGCATCCTTATGCCCCTCCTCGGCCTTTGCATTTGGAGGACGAAGTCGGAAGGAAGAGATCGTTTAAAAAGGTTGTGGCTAGTTGGACGAAGAATTTTCACACGCCAGACCTTAAGCTGGAATCTGAAACGTTTTCTCAATTGCAGGATGAAGAGTTTGACGACCAGTCAAGTGAAAGGGGTGAAAACTTTGTGGCAGCTAAGCCAGAACTTAATATCGGTGACCGGGTGGATATCCTTAGCGCAAGAATCATTGATGAGTTGGAGTACGTGATCAGATATTATATCAATGATTCAGGCCAGACCATCACCGAAAACACGTATGACGAGATCAACAAGTCAGCCATTGAATTCTCTCCCAAGCAGCAAGAAAAGAATGCAGAGCAGAAAAAAAGTATCGCGTTGCCCGAAGTCGAATCAGACACATCTGAGAAACATTTATCCGCAGGTACTTCAAACGAGCTATCTATTCAAGACATTTCTGAGCTCAATATCCAAAAGATTGATAATCTTTTTTCCCACGAACAACGGACACAGAAATTGGATACTGCCGCCGATATTTATGCAGATACTTCCAAGATATCCTCGAGTTCTAAGCGTTCATCCTTTGGAAAGGCTACAAGTATCAATTGGAATGATGAAGGTCACCTTCTTCTAGAGAATTCGGCGCTGTTGGCTGAAGACGATGTCGATTCGAGACCAGGTACCAAATATTTTGACGTCACCTCCGAAAAAGAGGAGCACTCCGTAAGTCAAGATCCCTCTAGAGATCAAAAACCTTCCTACGCTCCTGAACTTAGTGAACAATCCGGAGAAAAACTTCCTGAAATACCTTCTGAAAAACCTTCTGACGGACATTCTCAAGAACAATTTAAAGAACAACCTCCAGAAGAATTATTTCAAAAGGGACATTCTGAAGAACACATTGAACAAGAATTTTCCCAGAATCAAGAACAATCTCCTCAAACGAAAGAAACGTCTCAAAATTCCCAATCCTATGAATTTGATTCTAGTGACTTGGAATGTTATAATGAGGAAGTAGATGATTTGGGCATCGCCATGAGTCCTCAATCAATGCGGCATAGATTGGTTCAGCGCATCAGCTTAAATGAACAAATCGCCTCTTCTTCCATGAACAAGCGATTGTCAGCAGTGTCGAGAAATTCCAGTGGCTCTTTATACAGAAGGAACTCTTCAGTTAAGTCATACGTGAGTTACGATTCAGCATATTCCGTTTTCAGTGATCTTAAAGCAGACGGTGCTGTCAAAAACACAAACCTCAAGAAAAAGTTTGGTTGCAATGACTTGAGGAAATTTGCCGAAATCAAAGATGAAGTCAGGTTGAGTAAAGTGTCCAATTACTCCATCACAAGAAATGTTAGGGCTTCAGGAAATTCGTTTCTTTCACGGTCGTCGTCAGCTAAAAAAAGCGTTAGAACAAGTACGCTTTATGCCTTGACGGAATTACCATTTAGTCAGGGGATGGTGTATCCTAAAATGGCCTTGAAAGATTCCAGAAGACTGTCCGAGCTCTCTGATAGTTCGGTATTCTCGCAAATGTTGAGAGGACAAAAGAAGAAAAGCACGGTTAATGAAACGTCCTTGAAATCATCCTTGACTTCGGTTGCAATTCCCGGAATAAGCAACCATGTGTTAAAGGAGTTAGCATCGATCCCAGACGAAACATTCACATGCAAAAATCCGGTGCAGTATGCATTGTACAAATTAGAGGGCATGGGTGAGAAGGAGTACGAGAACGTCACCATTGTTTCCAGCACGTCTGCAGGAAACGTAGTTCCAGAAGCCCCAGTCTCGTCTGCTGAAAGACACGCATCTAATAGATATTCGACGGTTCAGGTCTCTCCCAGCGACGAGCTATTCAAGCTCGATGCAGAGCGAAGAGAAGCAGAGATTTACTTGGATGCTCAAATTGAGAATGAACTCATTGCAGCTGGCAAACCCGGCAACAAAACCGTGGATACCGAGCAGATTCTTGACGAGATCAACAACGCCGTGACTGAGGATGCCATTGACTACTCTTCAGAGGTCGAGGTTGAGTTGAAGAAAAGGCCAGTTACTCCCATCAAAACAAGTGAACGTTTGCCGATTTCTACTTCGCAGCATGCCAATAATCTAAATGCCATTTTCTCCGCCAACTCCAACAGTGAAAGTCCCTACTCTGTTTTGAGCCCTCAAGTTGTTTTTGACGGCTACTCGTTGAAGACATCGACTTTGAACATCGAGCACGTGATGGCCGAAAAGACCCATGTGTCGTTCATTTTGAGCTATAGTGCCAAGTCTATAGCTGAGCATTTTACCTTAATTGAGAAAGATATGCTTCAAGAAATCGACTGGAAAGAGTTAATTGAACTTAAATGGAACAAGGACTTAACCCCTGTCAACAGCTGGTTGGGAATCCTAGTTAATGAGGATTATTACAACAAGAATAAGGGTGTGAATTTGGTGATTTCGCGATTCAACTTGGTGGTGAATTGGGTGATCTCGGAGATTCTCTTGACAGCAAGAGAAGACGAACGACGCATCATAATTTCCCGAATGATACATGTTGCGTACCACTGCTACGAGATGCAGAACTTTTCCACGTTGATGCAGTTGATTTTGGCGATAACAAGTGAAAAAATCAATAAATTGAAGGACACATGGAAACACTTGCCTCCTGGAGATATACTCACGCTTAAGCATTTGGAGCAGTTGACATCCCCAATGAGGAACTTTGTTAACATCCGGTTGTGCACAAACCAAATCACACCTTCTAAGGGATGCATTCCATTTGTGGGCTTGTATCTCTCTGATTTAGTTTTCAATGCCGAAAGGCCGAAATTCATCAAGGACAAGACACCGTCTCGGACCAACACTACTAACGAAACAAGTTTCAGCAGTGCAGGTAGCAGAGAAGACGAAATCATGATTAATTTTTCCCGGTTCAGAACTTCCGTCCACATCGTGAAGTCTTTGTCGCAATCAATTGAATGGGCCGCCAACTACGACTTCCCTGTCGATCAAGAATTGTTGCGGAAATGTCTTTATGTTAAATCGTTGGATGAGGGTGAAATGAATCATTGCGTGGAGATTTTGACCAACGAGTGATAGCAAACTATGAACATCTAACTGAGTAAAAGCATGTCATGGGATTTGCAGTGAGTCGTGGTGGCAAGGTGATAATCAAGCATGGAGTGAAGCGGGCCCAACAAATGTCAAGCGGGGTTGAAAAAAGACTCAACACTAGCCGCGAACTAGTCTAGGAAGTCAATCATGTCTAGATCAAAGACAAGATACGAAGGCACAAGATTAATGCAAAAAAGTGGATTAAGCAAGCAACTATCCACAACACATCGCTGGTTTAGGATCGATGAAGTTGCATGCAAAGAGCAACGCAACCAGAGCGCATCTTGGCCATTCAAGAAGTATATATCTACATAATTCCAGTGATTTTAATGTCTTTATTTTCATGATCAGGCGAAACCATGATTACCATGGAATTCTTCCTGTGACCAAGTATAACTGTTCTCAACATGGAATGTACGGAAGCTGAAGTATTGAGCACACCGACCTTTCTTTGAAAACCTTGGCTATTTTCGTTGGATTTCGTGGCTTATGGAGCGAGCTCCGGTGAATTGGAAGCCTTTTGTGGCAACAAGTTGGGTGAAAATGGAAGATCTTCTCCGCGAGGTTGTGACGCCTGCCTAAGCGCATGCCAGTATCGGCGCTGTTGGTCGCGAAATCGCATCCGATAAAGTTTTCGGATCTTGAACGACCCAGTGCAGGAGTATCGGCACGAATCCAAAAGCCATCTAAGAGTCCGTCTTCAAGTTCACTGTTGCAACCACCGCTTAAAAGTGACTCGGTATTTCCAACTACAATTCCCTGAAATTACCTTGAACGCTTCTTTCGGATAAAGATCACCTCGGGGGTATCTCGAAATTACCTGAGCACATACTTTTGAACACCAGGGACGTAATCTGAAAAGCTTGCACCCTGCAATTCCTTTAAGATGACTAGAAAACGGAGTTCCCGGATCTACGTTGCTGCCTTGGTTGTGGCGTCACTTGCAGCAGTTGGATATAAAGCGTATGACATTATACGCAAGAACGATTCGGACGAGGACCAGGAGGAAGTGGAAACCCCCTCGGGATTGAGGATCGCCAATCCTAAAAAGTCCATCGCTTTAACTTTGCTGCACTCCATATTGAGCTCGGGCTTGCCGCTTGCGGATATTCTTCTCTCTGCTCACAACGTGACCTTCATCCTCCCTCCATATCTTTCCATTGACGATCTCGAGCAAAAGATAGAGCTCGAGGACAAGCAGTCTTTGCTGCAATCGATCGTCCACAATTATAAGCTCTTGAAATGCTCCAATATTGACGGGTACTTCAATATTCTCAAGAATCTTCGGCCCGATAAGTTATTGGTGTGCTCGGAGGACTTGGGCATCTCTGGATCGGCCCCAACGGATTTGTCGAGGTTTGTAAAAGAGATCGTCGTTCTCGACCAAAACAATGACCATATTCATAACGCGCTAGCAAAGGTATTCTTCCGATGATTTTGGGATTTTTGGATTGATTATAAAAACTTTTATGAGGACTGTTCAAAGGAGACAGCGACAGCATCGACACTGTAACAAGAGGAGATGTGTGCATTAACTTTGGGCCAATTAGCGCCCTTGGGAAGTAGACTTGATGCTTATTCCGAACATCAACTGCCCTAAGCCCTCGGTAACCGCTAAGATTTTCTTGGCGTCATTATAGTGGGTCACTGCATCCACTATTGCCCGGGCCAACTTCTCGGGATTCTCTGACTTGAAAATCCCCGACCCCACAAACACTCCATCGCATCCTAATTGCATGCATATTGCGGCATCTGCGGGGGTGGCTATCCCTCCGGCAGCGAAATTCACCACCGGAAGCTTTCCGTCATTCTCAATCAATTGACGAACAAGGCTCTCGTCGACACGAAGATTTGAAGCTGCTCTCTTGATGGCCGAGTCGTTGCCCTTGAGTCTCAAAATCTCGTCAATCTGATTTTTGACCTTGCGGATGTGCTTCACCGCCTCGGAGATGTCTCCTGTTCCGGCCTCTCCTTTGGTCCGCAACATGGCAGCACCTTCACTGACTCTTCTCAATGCCTCTGCGAGATCTTTTGCGCCGCACACGAAGGGCACAGAAAACTTGTCTTTTTCAATGTGGTGGGTCCAGTCTGCGGGTGTCAACACCTCAGACTCGTCGATGTAGTCCACCCCCAACACTTGTTGAATCTGCGCCTCGACGAAATGCCCGATGCGGCACTTGGCCATTACGGGAATGGAAACTGCCTCCATGATGGCCCGAATCATGGCGGGGTCTGACATCCTGCAGACTTGTCCAGATGCTCTCATGTCCGCTGGAATACGCTCTAAGGCCATAACGGCACACGCGCCTGCTTTCTCTGCAATCATTGCCTGCTCCACATTAACGACGTCCATAATCACGCCGCCTTTCAACATTTGCGCCAAGCCGGCCTTTATATTGAAGTCACTCATTTCTCGGAAATCCTGAGATGCACTTTTGATGATGTTTGATCAAGTCAACTCCAAACTTTGTCCTGTTGAACTTTGTACGGAAAATTTACTGGCCGCCAACTTATGATTTATAGGCGGATTTTCTGGTTGGCCGAATATTAGCTCACGTCACGTATTCATGGGGTATTGTTAACCTGCATGTAGCATATGTGGGAACACCGACACGGTTGGCGTGTGGGAACAGCTAGAACGGTTTCGGTGTTGACCTTTGCGCAGAGTAAAGGCCAAAGGTACCCGTGATTTTTCTCATCTGTTACGAATTGGGGTCTCTGCGCCATTTCGTGTGAACGTTTCTAGGCTTGGAAAAGCAAGCCGTTGCATAGACAAATCAGAGGGCGGCAGTCACGTGCTGGAAGCATATTAGGCGTCTTCTAGGAATGTTGCATCCGATATTACCCGCATCTTTTCTCATTGTTTCTCCGGAAAGTCACGGATGACTGGAATTGATTCAGAAGTTTTTAAAATGGCACCATTGGGCTCTTGAGTTATTTTACTTGGCTCGTTTGCTCCTTGGAACTTGATTTGAGTGAGGGGATCTTTTTGAGTTGTGAAATCAGTCGTTGTATTTTCTTGTTAAGTTGCTCATATTCTTAGCTGTTGATTTTAGGCAGTCTGTTTATTTTGATAACATGATCGTGGGTGTGCTTGCACTTCAGGGAGCCTTTGTTGAGCACATTCGGTACTTCCATGACGCAGTCAAAGAAGAGAAACTCACGCACTATGGCATTAAATTCGTTGAAGTAAAAACCGTGGAGCAGCTTCGAAAATGCCATGCTTTAGTGATTCCAGGAGGTGAATCTACCAGTATATCATACATTGCCGAAAGAACGGGGCTTTTGGGCGAGCTCCGGGATTTTTGCTCCAGGAAACCCGTGTGGGGCACTTGTGCTGGCTTGATTTTTCTCAGCAGCCAGATTGAAAACGGGAATCCTGGACAAAAATGCCTTGGCGGGCTCGACATATCCGTGGTCAGGAACGCTTTTGGCAGACAATCGGATCTGTTCCAACAGAGCTGCAATTTCAGTCTGTTTGCACGAGGCCTTTCGCAATTTCGGGCGGTATTTATACGAGCGCCGGTAGTGAATGAAATCAACGTGCTGCAGCCATCCCGAGAAGTCGTTGGGCCTGCCAATTTGTCAGCAAATGGTATCACAGTCAACTTCACTGCTGCAAGCAAGGAGCCTGTCAAGGTCTTGTATGCATTGAAAGGAGGCCTCGTGGTGGCTGTCCGCCAGGGCAAAACTCTAGGCACTTCTTTCCATCCTGAATTGTCTGGTGATTCAAGCTTTCACGGTTGGTTTTTAAAAGAATTTGTAATTCCCGGAGCTAGAATCCCCGCTCAAGGCCGAAGCCAGACATGGCAAGTGGAGTGAGCAGTATTCAAGTAATCCCCACAAAGGGTGTTATAAGCCTAAGGTCTGTGGGAATTGAACAAGAACTCTGTGCTTGCCGGATTACTATGTCTGGATAGATTTTGAGACTTCATATGATTGCTGATCATATGTGGGTTCTCGAGCACAAGTGATACCTCTGGAAGGACTTCTGAGGGGTTGACAATGGGTGGCTTTTCAATATCAATTGAATACAGTGCGAAGCTTTTAATTATCAATTACATTTAGACTACAAATTGCGTCAATGGCGTTAAACACCAATAGCTCCCTTCAAGACACTTTTGGTCCAGATAAGAAGAAACATCAATCAAGAAGAGTACTGTTATGTAGGCGGTGTATGCAGTCACACAGTTGAGTGCGGCGCATCAAGGGTAGCTTGAAACCACGGATCAACCTCCATAGCACGGTCCCAGCGGAGGTGGTAAATGCAGCATGCACGATACGCTAGAAGTCACCAAGGTGATGATCTCTCGCAATACCTACGACATGACGCTAAACTGCCCGCACCAAGTCGCATGGGCGAACGAAAAGGAACCATTTCCAGTGGGAACATGAACAACGTCGGCACGACATTGGTGGTGGGCAGACGCACTGTTCCACCAGAAAAAGGCCTGGACAGGATAGTTGATAGATCTATCCGGGGGAAGGGTGAGGCCCGAGAACGGGGCTTCTCGAAAGAGAGTTCGGAAAGCGTGCCAGGCGTATCCAGGGCAGTTGTAGACATTCCCTTGGTGCTTTGGTTCCATGAATACGGTGCTTACTCCGAGGATATGGTTGTGGATTCCAGTGCAACGGGTCTCCGTGCAGGTGACGTTTACGAGATGGTGGCGGCCAAGAAACAAGGCAAGCTGTTTGTGTTTCGGGTTTTTGAACGCAACTTCGTGCTGAAAAACGCCAAGCAGAAATCAATCTCCCTAGTTTCCAGTCTTCAGAAGGTTCTCGGGCTCCCTCAGAGAACGGCCGTGGTAGTGCGGCGAGTGGAGCACGTGGAGACAGTGGAGTTGGATACTGTGGAAGTGTACTTAAAAGATGTGAACTTCTCGCGCGACCTGCAGTGGAATCTTTCGTCCCTGTTAGTAGGCACATGCTGCCATGTGGATCAGAGGCTTTCCTATTTAGGTAGCCGTGTGGGTTTGGTCCGATTTCTCTTTAAGGATGGCAGGAAAGTGGTCAGTGGATACATTGGCGAGCGGACCAACGTGACCTTTCGTAGCGAAAGCGGAAAGATGGTATTCCTCATCCAGTTGGCTCGAGAGATGTGGCATTTTGAAGAGAGTGGTGAGATCATGTTCCACAAGTTAGTCAACAACTTGTTCCCCATGATCTTCAAAAAATGGCGGTCGCAGGCATCCCATCATGCTATCACAATTGTGTTGTTCACGTCAGTCGATCTAACAGACTCGCCTTGGATATCGCTTGGCCACGGCGAGCGACCCCGAAAATGCCAGGACTACTACCGTGTGGTTGTAGACCAGGTCAGTGTGTTTATCTGGGACAAAATAATGGCCAACCTTCGGCTAGAGTTTGCCAATTTTAAGCGGGACATACTCTTGCACCGCGAAGACGGCAAAAGCTCCATCCGGGGCGAGCCATGTCCTGCGGTAAAAGGAAACCTACTTGAGGCAATCAATTTGGCGTTGGCCCAGGCCTCGGATAAAGATAAGGATACTGACCTCCGGCACTCCGTGAATCATTTGGTGGTGATAACGCCCGGAACTGGCCTCTTCGATGTGGACTACAACCTCATGCTTGAGACCTCTAAGAAGATGTTTAATTTGGACTGCGCCTTGGATATTGTGTGTCTTTCACAGCCCCCATTGCATACAGTCCCGTTGTTCAGGTATAAAGATTCCCGAGGCGATATCTGCCATGTGGTGCCGAAATGGTGTGATGTCTCTTTTTTCGCCGCCGCCAAGAACAGCATGACTCAGTGGGTTTCCCGCTGTAAGATCTACGAGCTACAGATGATGGGCCTCATGGAAAATGAATTGAAAGATATTCAGTTGAGCCGGATCGACTTCAAAGATCACGTGCCCATTGTGGAATCGATGGATACCTACGATGATGAGCTATTTCGCCCGGTTTCCCGAAGAAACGAAACGAAAAAGATTGATTTCAATGATGCCACGCTATCGCTCCTAGAGCCAACCTCTATCCAAGATGAAGGCTCCAGTGCCAATGCGGCTTCTCTCTCGAGTAATCTGACTTTGAACTGCAACCGATTGAAAATGAATACCTTGGGCACATTAAGTCCCTCGATAGGAGCATGGGTCACCAATACGAGTGTTCATGGCTTGGTCACCAATACCTCCATGTCAAATTCTGCATTGTCGTCACTATACACATTAAACAAAACTGGTGAGGATAAGAACCATAACGAATCTGTTCGAAAGACCGAAAAGCAAACAGGTTTGAGAGCACTCAAGACTATGCGACTGCAATCTGAATTGAAACATACCTTGGCTCAACCTGTGAAGTTTCCTCCACCTTTTAGGCCTCCTGGAAAATCTGCCCAACCTGAAAAGTTAAGTCAACAGAGAAAGCACATACCCCAAGCCGGATCTCAAACCAAAAGCTCTATGGCTCTTCAGAACTCTGGCATTAGAAGAAAAAATGCATCGGACCCCAAAATAAACAAGGAGACTCGTGCCTCTGCAATGGAGCTCGAGACAGCAGAGCGGGAGCAAAACAACCCTTACTGGATGGTGATTGAGAATCCTTCTAGACCACAGCCTCGTGACACGTCTTGCTCCCGCTGGCTGGACGTTATTCCGCCGCAAATCCATCGGAAGATGTTCCGCTGGAGGTCGTTGAAAGCCCCTGCAGCACTCCCCATAGGCACGACATTGTTTCCCACGAATGCCGAAATTGATACTGACTATATCTTCCAGATATATGTGGTTACCCCGAACCTCGAGAACCGTACAAAGCCCAGATCTACCAAGGACTTGATGCAAGAGATGATCCGCTTACGGTTGGCCTTAGGCTTTCAGGTCTGCTATGGAGACAAGGTCAAGGACGTAGAAGCACGGAGAAAATCCGGTGGGTACCCAGAGGGTATCGTGAAGTATTGTCCGTCAGGGGACTGCATGGGAGTACGGATATATCTCTCGCTAAACGAAGAAATTCACCGACTCTTCTATGATTACAATGGCTCTTTAAATGTGCAGCTCTTTCGCAAGCAGGTCGAGTCACTGCAGACGCACGCGATCAATTTGGGCTCCAGAAATACTAATAAGCCTTTGATTAGAACTCGGTATGCGGACGATTTCTCGCCTTCCCAAATTGACCCGGGAAAATCAAATCCGTACAGCCTTAATTGGAACCAGTACGACCAGTTGCTTGCAGGATATGAGGATGCGCTCCAGGATTCGGGAGAAAATTTTCACAAGATGAAGTTTGTGATCATGCCATGCGAAATCACGCTGAATGCTTATAATATCAACAACGAGCGGCTCAGTGATGAGGAAATCCGGCTTGAAGGGCTCCGGAAATTGGTCACTCTCATCCAAAAAGGCAGCTATGAAGGCTATAAGGGAGCAAAGAGCCAGGTGTTCCCCGAGATCAACTTCTATACGGGGAACCTTCATGATTTTCTCTATGAGCAGGCCGAATACTTTGATCTGCTGGGGCAAAAACCCACCAATTCGCTCATGATCGGGCTGCGGTTTAATAAAAATATTCGCTTGGGCCAGTTGGCTGCAGAGTTGCAGGCGCCGGGAGGAATAAAGCTTGTGGACCGCACCTGGCATTTCAAAATGCACCCGCACTGCTTCTTAGGTAGCGACTTGGTTACGTGGTTGGTGAACTCGTTTGAAGATCTCGATGAAAGAGAGGAAGCCACAGAGTACGGACAGCTTCTCATGAAACAGGGTCTATTCAGTCACGTGGAGGAACGACATGGGTTTTTGGACGGCCACTACTTCTACGAGTTCACCAAAGACTACGTGGACAAGGCATACATAAAAAAGGTCGAAGCTTCTAAGGGCTGGTTCCGAAGAAAGGCTCTGGATGACAGATACACCAAGCCTAGCAAAGGAAGTTCAAAGGAGGGAGAAAAGGATCCGAACGAAAAAGATTTACAAGACAAGGACTCGAAAGAGACAAGCTCAAGAGGCAGAGATAAGAAAAGGGATGTACTTGTCAAGAAAGAAGACCCTGTCAGAGAACCAGTCAAAGAGTCCAACAGAGAGCCAGTCACAGAGCCTATCAGAGAATCCAGTAAGAGGGAAGACTCTTTTAAAAAAGAAGCAAGCCTCAAGTTGGATGACGTAGTTTGCTCGACACCATTGGGTACTCGCAACAACTCCGTCGACTCCAATGTGCCCCAAACTATGCACTCCCTACTGCTCAACGAAAGCATCGAGCTCCGAAAGACGATTTCACTGCATCTAACACAAGAGCACAGCGACTCGTCTTCACTCAGCGAAACGCAAAAGCATCGCAAGAAGAAGCGGTTTTTGATCAGCGAGCATGTGAGGTACAACTGTGACCCGCTCGGTAAGTCCTTCCGGCCTGAGTTGATCGATATTCACTACGACAGTGTACATAACCCTGAGCATTGCTACCACATTCGCCTTCAATGGCTCAACACGAGCATGAAGTTCATCGACGAGACCATCATCGGGTGGTCGAGGTTTTGCGAGAGGTATGGGCTCAAATTGATCGAGACCCCCTGGAGGGAGCTCTGCACAATTCCCGAAACAAGCCCTTTTCACTCCTTTGTGGACTTGAAATTGGCCGTCAATCCTCTCACTGATGATGAGTTTAAAGATTGCGAGATTCTCCGGTCCAACAAATTCTACTTCCATTTGCATTTTCTCAAGGTGGCAGACTTTTTTCTCGACAACAGAGGTACTTCCTTCTTCGCCAAGGACACCTTTGATATATGTTACAGCTGGGGTAAATCGCAGTTCAAATACGCCCAGTTCATCCACAAAACTGGCTCGTACATTGTGGAATTGAGAGAGAACGGCGAGTTCTTCTTGGCTCCCAATAACGTTCATATTTCCCGGCTCAGCACCATGGTCAATTTGGTGTCCGAGACCTCGGACAGTTCTTCCTTGGAATCTCAGCAGGTGATGTTGAAGTTCCGGGAATCGTGCAAGGATGAGGCATTTTTGAGGCAATTGTTTCGAGACTCAATGAAGTATTTGAGTGAAGACTACGACGCTGCATATGTTGATGGAATGTGACAGGGCTCATGTTCCAGTGAGTATTGAGAATTTGATCAAGCATTTGTTCGGTATGCCCCGCATGTTCAAAAGGATAAAAGGCAGTAATTGCTATAGTTAAGTAAGCGTATTCCTACGAATCAATCCACATGAATCTACTCAGGATTACGTAAAGTAAGTCTCTACTTGGCGATTCTCTCAGCTATCTTGAGGACGTCTGCCAATACGCCATGAGCAGTGACTTCTGCTCCAGCACCTGCGCCCTGAACAATCAAGGGGTTGGGGTATCTTTCGGTAGTGAAAGAAACCACATTATCGGACCCCTTCAAGGATGCAAACGGATGGTCAAAATCATACTTGGCAATACCCACGGAAACCTTGTTCTGTTTGAAGTCCACCTTTCCGACGTATCTCAACACCTTGTTTTCCTTCAAAGCGTCGTCCTTCCGCTTTTGGAAATCAGCATCATACTGGGGCAATTTCTCCAAGAATTCTGCTCCGGTGGCACAAGCTTCCAAATCCTTTGGAACCAACGAGTCCACTGCAAATGATGATGGAGACTCCACCTCGAATCCGGCAATCCTTGCCAAGATTGTCACCTTTCGAGCAAAATCCATGCCGTTCAAGTCGTCCCTGGGATCTGGCTCAAGGTAACCCAATTCCTTGGCAGTGTTGACAACATCAGAGAACTTGGTAGTGGATGGCTCGTTTGTGGAAAGAGAGTTGAACACATAAGATAAGGATCCTGACAAAATTCCCTCAATCATATGCACTTTGTCGCCGGTAGCCACAAGATCCCTTAAAGTGCCTATAATGGGCAACCCAGCACCAACGCTTGCTTCGTGGTAGACCAACCCGGCACCACGTACAGCAGAGTTATCAAAAATTTCGTTCCAGGTCTTCAAATCAGAGGAAAACGCCTTTTTGTTCGGAGTTGCAATGGAGATTCCCTGCTTGATGAAAGTAGGGTAATAGTCAGCAATTAAAGAGTTGGACGTATTGTCTACCAAAAGAGTCGGCTTTCCGGAACCCTTCAAGAAACTAACCAACTCATCCAAAGGCAAAACAGGCGATGCGGAGGCGGTTTTGAAGCTATTTAAGTCGATCGGCTGATAGTCTTTGGAGATCACGGCCTCTTTGGACGATCTTGCCAAGTAAATGACATTGAACTTAGTGGCAGTCTTTAAGTTTTTGAGCTGTTTAATAAACGCGGAGCCCACGACTCCTGCTCCAATGATGGCGACATTGACAGACATGTTCTTATGAATGGTAACTACGCAAGATGCGTGGCCTGTTGTGAGTCAAGTGCATGCCGTGATCTTCATCACGTGATCCAGTGACCAGAGCTTTTTACATTGATCTGGCTGCTCTTACCAGTGGGATCACGCTGTCATGAACAACTTCCCTTCGCTGTTGTATATAGGGAGCTATTTTTATTTTTCCGAATACAGCTTCAGCTGCCTAATTCAGCATTTATAGTAAACGTATATGTACAATGACCTCATCATTCGTTAATCCAAGTCTGCCTCAGAAGGCTTCACTTCTTGAGCCATCGAAGCTGCTGCAGATGCGGCGCCCGAAACACCATCTGCGCCGCCAATAATTCCAGACATGTTGGATGGGGGCTGGATGGCAATCATTATCACCAACAACTCATAAACATCCTCGGGAACAGTATTTTGGTATATACCCATGATGTCTGTGGGGTTGGGATACACAGCCAAGGCCTTGTAGAAGCACAATGCAGCATCGATCTTGTTGTTTGCTTTATTGGCTAATTGCTCTCCAGTAGCGACTTGTTCCATGAAGAACCCCTCCTTGGACTCACCCGTTGGAAGAGGGTTTTTGGCCAAATCCTGAATCAAGGCTTCCTTGACAGCGAGCATTTTGGACTTTCTGGATTCTTCCTGGGCCTTAGCGGCTTGTTTCTTTTCCTGGGCATTGCTCCTTTTCAATTGCTTTCTGAAGGAAGGAGAATTTCTACGGTTGTAATCAAAATATGCGGCATATGAAAGAAAGCCGACTGCAAAAATTGAAGCAATTGTGACTCCTTTGTTCATTGTGGTGTGGGGTTGATGAGATGTTGGCAAGAAACCGCCCGAAAATTTTCCTGACGCGTTCGTATGTGTAGGTGTGACTGTATGTAGGAATCACCAATGAGTTCTCGTAGTTACAATCACTTGCTTCACCATAAAATTACTTGATGAAGCATTATCTATCTTCGTGCTGTCAAAGACCGCAGTATACCCGCTCATACTGGCAGCTTTCGCTGGACCTTTCCGGTCTTCTAGAAACCTCATCGCCTGGATAATTAATTGTGACGTCAGTCTAGCCCATCAACTACTCAATCAAACACTGGTAGCACAGCAAGCGATTTTTCCACTAAACACGTCAATTTCACATACCAGATATTAGGCTTGAATTGAAAGCTTTTCGTCAAAAATAAATTTATAGCCCGCTCAAGATCATTTCTGTTTATTTGTAGCGCTGTGAATTCAACAAATGTTTTCGCCTCTCGAGATGACATAATTTGCTGCACTCGTACGAGAAAAGATTGCAAATTTAGCTCATTCTATCTTCTATTGAGATGATGCCTTGCATTGCTGAAGTTTGGTCGAGGTAGCGCTTTTGATTTTGGAACAACATACTGCGGTAGAATCTATTTTCAAAAATAGGATTCATATCACTGCCTTTATGCCTCAGCTCGCAGATCTGGTTCTCAAAGTGTTCAGGGAGATGAGGGGTGGTCCACTATTCCTAGAATCAGTTGGTATTAAGACTACCCTAGTATTCCCGTCATTCACACGACTACGAGTCTCGGGGAAGAATACTTAGCATGCACGGGTGTGCTCCTGCGCGCAACGTAATGTTTTTTTCCCACACATGATTGGTCTCCTTCAAACGAGGTGATAGCCAATATCTAAAAGCAGAAAAGCAGACGTCATGGCGGAGGAAGCTAAGAGAGCGTACCCCCAATCCAATAATAAATGGCCAACGCCATTCTCAAATCTCCTCAGTGCTTATCCTTACCCAAAATGGGAGCCTGTGGACACTAAGAAAAAGACCATGCAAGTGTTCAAATTGGGCTTCTACTCCACCGTAGGTGCTTACGGTTGGTTGTACATCTGGAAGAGGACCACTTTTAAGATTGGCTTACCTTTGGCCATCACTGGGTTTGCTACTGTCACTGTTGCTGTGAAGGGTATGATCGCCAACTTAAGAGAGACAAACGATGGTTGGAACACGTTTTGGGCTGTTACTGCCGGTAATGTCGCTACTCTTACGATAGCCTTCAAGCAGATTCCCGTCAAGCACAAGGTTATGGGCGGATTGGCCGGTGCTGCACTCTCTGCCCTTTCAGAGCAGCTTCTTTGGGCTCAGTCTACATCTTCTGCAGGACAAGACTTTAAATTTGCACCGGCGAATGCTGAAGATTTGCCCGAGCAGGGATTCTGGGATGTTTGGAAGAGAAGACCTTTGTCTCAAACAGCGAATGCTTTGGGTGCCGGAAGAGGCTTTCTCGAAAATTAATTGCACTGTATATGAATACCGAAAGATCTGAATTACTGTGAATTAATAAGGTAAACTCCTCTTTAGCGGGAGTCTGCATGGCTGGAGACAAACTATAAACATGTAGCTAGCAGGCCGAAATTAGCATGCCTTGTAAGGGTAATCAAACGAGTTCGACTTCAATTTCCAGAGCTTCTTCTTCTTCTTTGTGACCACATGCTCGGCAAAAAGCTCGTCACAGTATTTCTTCTTGAATGTACGGATGAACGACGGATCCCATAACTCGCTAGCTATGCCCAAGTCCTTGCAACATCTCATCAACGCATTGCTTTTGCAACCCTCGAGTGCTGTTGTGAGTTTCTCCTCGCCTCCAAAATAGTCCTGCTCACCACGTGCTACCGAAACTAAGCGCCCACTGCAAATCAATGCATACTCTCTACTGACTTGCTTTGGCGTGGTCAAAGTCTCTGACCTAGGAGCCAATCCCCAGCCGCCAGGCCCAAAAGCTCTGTTCAAGATTCTTCTATACTTAATTTCAGGCAAATAAAGAAGCCCATCAGGCTTGATTTCGATGTCTGATTCTGCAAGTGGTGACAAAAGAATCTCATTGGTTTCCTTGGAGAAAGGGGCCTGACCCAAACCATGAAAAGAGTCCGACCAATCGATGGAATCTTTATTCCCGGAAATAGGCGAGTCTTTCAAAGCATACTTAGATGCGTCGGGATATACTGTGGATCTAGGCGCCTCACTTGGCGGACTTGCCTCTTTAAACTCGATAGATTCTGTAGGCTCATTGGAAAGAGGAGCTTTCTTGGGCACCGCACGCCTCACCATTGAAAACTGGTTGACCAGTATAATTGTCTTGCAAATCTGGTTCCGGAATAAAACTCTGGGCAACATACTGAACATTTAGTTTTAAGTCCTGGTCAAACACCACTCCCGAGAAGAATGCGACATGAGTCTCGCGCGTGCGCCTAAAAACTTCTGAGAGTAAACGCGGGAATTCTAGAGTATTTGTCGCAATAACGCAAATCCTGCATCAGACCCGCACAGCCATGTATATATTTTCTTTTCCCTTATTTTCTATAAACCACACTTTAGATTCTTTCATCGCATACAACACTGACATTCACTAGCCTTTACGGTTAAATTCTTTTACCAAGGTCTGAATATCACCACTGGAACAAATTCTAGTGGAACACACGGCTTTTCCTTCACTCGGAACATTGCGTGCTGACCTGAAAATAGCCAAGCTTCAGATTGCCTAGCTAAGCATCCTTCAAGAGTTGTTTATCGCTTTTAAAGGTCCATAAATTACTCTACTTTTGAGCCTTCCATAAAAATTATTCTACGTCATGCAGTTGTGTGCCATTTTATACGCCGTTTTCCTTTCCCTATTGGCGAGGGCAGTGGCGGATGTTTCCATAACCTCACCAGGAATCGGACAATCTTTTTCTGCTTCTGGAGGCCAAGTCACAATCAAGTTGTCATGGGAAGCTGGCGATGACTCGTCAGGTGATACATCTTTGGACAATGTGCTGAAGTATACCATTGCCTTGTGTACTGGTCCAAATGGCGATATTCAAAATGTCGGTACACTCACGGACAGTCTCAGCAAAAGTTCCACATCTTATCTGGCCACGCTTCAATCCTCCGATTATCCAAATGGAATTTATTACTTCCAGGTGTACACTACATTCCTGCTGGGTTACACTATCCATTATAGTCCTCGGTTCAAATTGACTAATATGGGCGGTGACGCTTCAACGGTAAGTTTCAAGCCGTCACTTCTCTCTGTGACTGGAGACGCTCCAACCGCACAGATGAATGTTGGTGAAAATGCCGTTACAACTACCGCTGACTCGAAATGGTTCACAGTACCATACACTGAACAAACGGGAAAAACCAGATACGCCCCTATGCAAACGCAACCAGCTTCGAGTATTTCATACAAACTGTTTTCCAACCGTCATCTGCTGTCGGCCTACACTCCTTACCTGACGATGAGACCCTCGCCCAATGTGTTTTCCACTATTACTCCAGGATGGAACTATACCCCTGCCTCGAAAGTGAACACCGCCCCCGTGGCCGCATATCCCTCATCTTTCTACCCTGCCTCGTCTCGAGTAACTTCAGCTTCATTATCAAGCGCAAACAAGAAGAGGTGGATCTAGTACTCATTTGAATACTTTAGAATAGAATTCCATAGAGAATACTTTTAACAGCGTCGATTCCTGTCTTTCTTAATTAATCAAACTACTTCTGAAGGTAAATCAACTGAAGCTAGACATAATCATTTCCACTGACTGGTGCTTTTGCACCTTTTTGACAAATTGCTCCCGTCATTATCTCCGTGTAGTAGTTCTAATAAGATGGTTCCTGTGGACCAATTCCTGTAAAATTTCTAGCCCTTACGTATAGTGAATAACATAGTGATTTATGACACACAACAGGGATAGAATGTACACAGGGTAAGCACGCGAATGGCTTAAGCGATATAAGGGCCACTCAAGTACAAGCAATCACATTCACGAAATTTTATAAATAATATGTGGAGCTCCTAGTATTGAATAGTAGAGATTAGAATATCAACGGTAGTTTGTGAATACTTCGTTCGGGTTCTTAGGCCGCAAACTTTACTTATAAATCTTGGAATAAATGTGGATTATATTGTCAAAATACTCGACTTTAAGACATCGAAATGGCTTAAATGATCAAGAGTATGTGCGATATGGGGTTCCATGAAAAAAAAAAAATTCTGAGAAAATCCTGCTCAAACTGTTCGATCGTCATCCGGCAGATCGATATGGAACGGTTTTCAGAGCGCTCAGAGGCTCGCTTGTGAGCGCTTCACTTGAATGTAAAGCCTTGTGAAATGAAAGAGTCAAGAAGACGGGTCAAAAAATTGAGCGGGTTTCAGTTTCTTATAGATGCTACGGACTCTGTTTGCGCTCACGTATATTGCATCGCCGTAAACTTCGCAGAGCTATATCACATTCTTGGCGGAAACGATCGCAAGGGGAGCCTCTCGGCATTCGCACCTGTGAACTTCTCAGCTAAAGGCTCAAATAATTTACTGAATGCAGGCTCGAGTCTCTAGCCGAGCTTGAACAACAAACTTCGCATCAACGAGGTCAGCTCAGTTCGATATATAGGTGTTTCTTATCCAGTTTCAGCAACCCACAGACTCATTTGAGCATCCAAATAATTCAAATGTCGGAATATAATACTTCTTCGGCAGCGTTGAGGAAGAGAAAAACAATCAAGAAAACCATCAACTTTTCCTTCATGGTTATTGGTGAGAGTGGCCTGGGACGCTCCACACTTATCAACTCTTTGTGTGGCGGCAACTCAATTGTCCCAACCTCTTCAACGGCTACCCAAGATATTTCTTTCAAGAAGCTTTCCTTGAGGCACGAGAATGTCGAGTTAGAAGATAACGATGGTCACAAGATCTCCTTGAACATAATCGACACACCCAACTTCGCCAACGCCATTAATTGTGACGATGACTTTAAAATCGTGGTGGACTTCATTCGTCATCAATACGACGAAGTGCTTTTAGAGGAAAGCAGGGTCAAAAGAAACCCTCGTTTCAAAGACGGACGGATTCACGTGATGATCTATATGATCAACGCCACTGGCCACGGGTTATCTGAAATCGATGTTAAGTTCTTGCAGCATGTTAGCAATCTCGTAAACGTCATCCCTGTTATCGCAAAGGCCGATGCCTTGACTCCGGAAGAATTGCAGTTGAACAAAAAATTGATCTTGGAGGACTTAACTAATTACAAGATCAATTTCTACAAGTTCAACGAGTATGAATACGAGGAAGACTACATAGATGACGAGATCATTGCTTACAACAAGTATTTGAATCTGTTGATTCCCTTCGCTGTGATTGGTGCAAACACTTATGAGGAGTCTAAAGATGATGATGACATGGTGAAATTGAGAGTATTGAACCCAGAGTATGCCGTGCCCATTAACGTGGAGTTACCTGAGACAAACGATTTCACCATCTTAAAGAACGTCCTCCTAATTACACATTTAAACGAATTTAAGGAGATAACACATGATGTTATTTACGAAAACTACAGAACAGAGGCATTATCAGGAAAACAGTTCCAATACAACGAAGAGAGCAGGGATGGTGATGACATAGAATCGCTGGAACTCGAATCTTCTAACTACATGGCCAAGGAGGAGCAGATCAAGTTGGAAGAGGAGCGTTTGAAGAAGTTTGAGGAAAGAGTACATCAAGATTTGATCACGAAGAGGAAGGAGCTTTTGGAAAGAGAAAATGAGTTGAAAGAGATTGAAAAAAGGTTGCTAGCAGAGGGCTTGAAGTTCAACGAAGCTGGAGAGGTTGTTAAACTAGATGAGTGATTTGACGATGAGGATATAATATACACTGACACCACAATTAGCAGTACTAGGAAGAGTTTTATCTTACGGAATAGTTGTAGATTTTGCGATCCATTGAGTGAAAAGCATTCGCTTACCTTCCAATTTAACCCGAAGCAAACTATATTGCTTTCTAGACCACCTGGTATTTCTCAACGATAGCATCAAATCTTTCATTCTTCTCTTTGTAATCCTTGAGTAATTGATGGTCAGAATCAGCGGTTGACAACTCCAGTAACAACAGCAACACATTGGCCCCATTATTGGTGAGGTACTCGTAGGTAATCTTGTTTGCAATGAGGTCCCCTGCTGAATTGGCTTCATACCCTAAACTTGAGATCTGATTCAAGATCTCCTTGGCCTCAGGCAAGTGCTTTAATTGTAAGGTCAATACAAACAAAACATTCAAAATGTGAAACTTGCCCTGAGGGTCTTCGTTGAAGTCGTTGGACAACAACTCGTCGTAGAAATAGTAAGCTCTGGTGATATTGTCGGACTCGCCTTTCACTGCCATGACCCAAGATTCTAAAACTTGATAAACAATGTCATCTTTAGCACTGTATGAAAATGATTTGAAGTCCTCGTAGATTTTGTAAGCCTCGGAGAAGTTCTCTCTATGCAAATGTAACTGCACCAAGAGCAAGTAAGGTTCCAATTCAAGAGGGGTTTCCGATTCCCTCTTGGTAAATTTGCTCAACAAGACGAGTGACTGGTCCACGTCCTTGCGGAACTTCACCAAGTAAAGTGCAGTCAAAACAGCCTCGGCCTCGAAGCGGGCCTCTTGCACATCATCAAAATAAGTGGAATCGTCAGTTCCAAAAGTTTTCAAATCGTTCCAAGCCTGTAAAACTTGAAAGAGTTCTTCTCTTTCTGGATACAAAGACTTTCCAAACTCAATCAATTGCGAAGCGTCTTGCGAAAGGGCCACGGTAGATCTGATTTGAAATTCTAGCACTTTGGGCTTTGCGAGCTCTGAGAACAGCGCTACGTCATTTGAGATGACCTTTTGGTGCTGACCTGTATAAAATTGGTTCCTGAGTGTGAAGAGTTCCCCGGAGGCAGTGTCTTCCATATTAGCTTGGCTTATTTATGTAGAGACTGTCTTGGCGTGTTCTTTACCTACTTCAATGCGCGGAAATTCTGATGTACGGGCTCCTTGTCACATGCAAAACCATGATAATATCTTTTTATTCTTAGTCCGTTTTCGATGAATCTGCTTGTAGTTCGCCAATTGGTATTGATCTACTGTAAACTTGTTACGAGGACAATTTTTTAAAATCTTATATAGTTGAGTCTCTATATCTCGTGCACAGTATCGGCGTGTAGTGATTCGCCTGCACCTGTACATCGAGTTTACGGTCCATTTCGCTCAAGTGATACCGGGAGGCGGAAGCTGAAATTTTAGGCTTGGGTATTCGATTACAGCGGCCTGCGTGTAGTCGCTGTGTTTTCCTGCCCCGTCGGGGTATCTTGCAAGTCGGATGTATAGCTGTGTTGAGTTCTTCATGTTCACCATAGTGCGAAGCTCTTTGTTCTTGTCAATGATATCACCCAAGTCAAGCGCCCCGTCATTCACTCCATTGAAACGCTCGATATCATTAATAAGAAGAGACACGCGACCAGATTCTTTTGGCTTACCAGCTGCTCGCGTTGCATTTCGCAGCCAGAGCAATACGCCGCCAGAAAAGCCCGTGATAACGGGAGACGGAAGTTGCCCCAGAGGCTCGCCTCTTAATAGAGACAAATCAGTCTCAGCTATCAGAGCGTAACCCCAACGAGCAACCCCCAGTAGAAATAAACCTAGTAAAATTCCCTGGAACATAAGTGCTGTTTTTCCGCGCGTTGAGCAACCTGGAATGAACACTAGGGCAAATATGTAGTGGTGTATTCTAAGGGTCAAGCCCCGGAGATTCGCCAAAATTATGAACGCCGAGAATATGAGTCCATACATCGCCAAAAGTTTCCAGAATTTTCCCAGAAGCCAAACATAGTAGCCTTGGCATAAAATACACACAATTACCACCATAGCCACCACGACCACTGTAATCAATGCACCTGGTTGTGTCTGAAGATCATGCCAGGTTAATCTATCAACAGGAAGGCGATCAAAAGTAACGTTATTAAGAACTCCAATCCAGAACAATGGATACCAAAGAATGACGCCATACCAACGTGCACTATTGGGTCTAGGGATATTCATCGGCGAGTATACATGGCCGTCTGCCGCGTTGTATTCCTGCATCAATGGTGAAGCCGAGCTTGTTTCGAAGCTGGAAAACGTTATTTTCGCGCTGGTGACCCAGAGAACGTAAAGTACGAAGCATGTGGGAAGAAATCGCTCAAGACCAACAGAAATGAGCTGGTAGAAAGTTTCTGCATCAAAAGGATTCACGTCTACTGGAGGATCTGTGGCTAGTGTTATGGTCCAAAAGCCAACAGTGGCTATAATCCAGTAAATAGCGACTCCAGATCCCAATATCATGATTGGAAGACCCATAAGGATGTTTAAAATCAACACAGAAATTCTTGGATCGCGACAGTAGGACATGTTATCAGGAAGAGGGGCAAAGAAATAGGCAAATGGAAAGAATGAGCGAAACGATATGGAGTCCAGAACACCGTAAAATCCTCTAGTCAGTGGAAAGTCGGACACTGCGCCGGTATACGATATCCGGGCACATCCACCTGAGAATGGTGATATCAATCCCGAGTGAATGGCAGCCCCGCATGGAAATGAGTCCGCGCGATACGGCTTTGAAAGCCGGGACACTTCCTCCGACTCTTTGTATTCTTTTCCTCCTCCAACGAAGAAGCCTCTATATTTGACATTCACCGGACCTACGGCTCGCAGGGAGTAAAGCCAGCTTCCCCGGTCGCAAAGCGCAGGGCACCTGAAAAACACGTCTCCATCCGGCACACATTTCCTTGCATCAAGCCCACATGCATCATTTTTACCTTTCCAGAGGGCATCTTGACATGACAAAGTCACCACACGCTTCCCATTGGATAATGTGGGCCCATTTTGTAAATAAGGAAGAAGCATGTGCGCCCACAACATCAGCCAAAGTAGCAAATACATGAAAAGAAAGAGTGTTTTTTGGCGCCGAGAGTACCTCAGATGGAATCTTTGAACAATTTCTTCAAATTTGGATGGCCCTTCTCGAGAACTTGGTGGTAAATCCAGCGGAAATTGAGGTCCTTTCCAGATCAGAGCAGCAAGGGTGCCGAAGAAGTTTCGGTTCAGCGCCTCTTTTCCAACTTCCAGTAGCGAAGATGGAGTTTCTGAATATACTGAAGTGGAATAGATCGGCATTGAGCCGGGTCGAGAATTAGGCTCCAGAATATCTAGGGATGTGAGTTCATAAGCCGGCATGAAGAGGGTGTAAGGGTGACGACGAAATCAGAGATTTCAGACGTCCGCGAAGATTACATCGCCGCGTGAAACCCCACCAAAAGCTAATATATTTCGTAACATTAACTCAGGGTACCTCCGCTCTCGAGGCACTTGACATCATAATTGCTATGATGATGCATATGTAAGGGAAACCTAAAGAACAATGGGCCTCTGCAACAATGTTGTTCTATGAGGGTCATGTGCAGTCCTAGACCTTGATGCGACCTGCACATTTTATACTGTCCCATGCAAGGTGTCGAGAGATCGTGCCTCATATGCCCTGTTTGGTCACCTGACCAGTAAAACCCTTATTCATGGTCTCTGCGATCATTGGAACTTTCACAACCATTTACTATATGAAGCTACGAAAGAATCCTTTCGGATTATTATATATTTGTCAGTCCAGCCCGTACCTGGAACACATCCAGGCTAAGATCTCTCAAGAGTTCTGTGATGTGGTGATAAGTATCAAGCCTTGCAGCGATGCTCCTGATGAAGGAAGCAAGGACTTTACCGTGGAGGATATGGCCTTCTATCGCTTGGGAATAGCATCACATGCAGAGCTGATCGCACGCGACAGGTTTGCTTCTATGCATTTTATTTGACATCCGCACCAATCTTATAAGAATTCTGAATTAATGATTGTTGTTCTAAGTACGCATATTGAGAGAACTAAACGGAGACAAGTGATAATCTCGTTACCAAGTGGTTGGGCCAAAGAATTCACCCGCAGGCAAGACTTTGGAAATGGTCTCCAAATTAGTGTCAAGTGTTCCGAGGACCACATTGTTACCCCACCAACTTGGGAAATCGGTATTGGTCAATTGCAAGCACAAAAACACAATTAAGGTGCCGTAAGCGAGGCCGATGTCCAAGCCTGCCGAAAGAGAATAGTTGTATTTGAAATACCATTTGGTCCACTTTCTTTTGACAAAGACACTGAAAAAGGCACCAACCATACAGTAGGTGGCATAGTTGTATGGGGTGGCAGGAGGAATAAGACCTGTTCCAGAAAAAAACACAGGCCAGTTCATCCATTTAATCTTTGAATTTGGCCATTTCTTCAAAATCAACCAATTTACAGCCGGTAACAAACCCAAAATGAAGAAGAAAAGACACTTGTTGTACACGGCACCATTGCCGAAGGTTCTTTGTGGACCTATAGCGCCCCAGATAAGAGATGCGTTAAAAAAAACACGACCATTGGGACAAGTATAGTGGCTCTTTTGTTGAGGAGTACACAAATCCACGATGTTTCCATAAGACCACCTCATGACACCAATTTGGACTAAAGAACCCCAAATAGTTGCGGACATTTGAGCCCAGAAGAGAAGACGAGGATCGATCTTCATGTAGTGGCCCAATTTCATGTCTTGTGCAAATAGGACGGCTTGGCTGTTGGTGATGTAACCAAAAGTCTTGAAAAACATCATAGCCAATGGCTTTCCTGGAACCATATAACCAATTATAAACTCAGTTACAACGTTCAAACCGACGGAAATATTGGTTTTTGAGTAAATGATACCCACTGGCAACAAAAATATTATAGCAATGATCAAAGCGACGACCAAAGCCCATACTGGCATCTCAGTGTCCCATACTTTGACAGTGACAATGGATAAGGCAAAAGAGGCGAGAAATACTATTCCGTACCACCATTCTGGAATGTTTTTGTAGTTTTGCCTCATTAAACGCAAATGCACATCAGGCTTTTCCTTGGCTTTGAACTGTTGAACAATATCCTTTCCATGAAACAACACAGTGTGCACCAAAGTTGCAATGATGGAAGCGAAGGACAAACCATATGAAATAGCAAACGTGGATGAGATAAATAATGGTGAGTATTCCTTGTATGCCGCTTCATCAAATCTTAAAGTCTCCTTGTTAACGATTCTTGTCACGTTGTATTCTTGTTGGTATCTGTCATATGAGCCTGAAGAAGACAAAGGCATGTACTTGGAGTACCAAGTATTAGAGTAGTAAATTGCAGGCACAATGATCCAGAAAATAAAGACAATCGAAGATAAGATGGTAAGAATTGTTGTTGCAGGTGGGATCAATGGAGAACCAATGTAGCCAGCAACTTGATTCCAGTCAAAAGTGATTGGCGCGAAGCCCATACCACTGCTGGCTCCGAAAACTTGATTGACAGTAACGTTATTGGGGGCGATCCAAGTTGGCCATGCAAAGTATGATAAGGCAGTGAAGATGTAACTTGGAAAGAAGTTGTAAAGGAAATACCCACCGCCGACGATACAAAAGAATGCAAGTCTGGAGATTTTCCACCCTTGTGCAGGATGGTTCTCATTATGATGGAGATTAGTTAAAAAAGTAGACGTGACCAAATTAGAAGGCCATACAGCGGAAGGCGAGTCGACTAGCGAGCGGCGAGCCAAACCAGCCAATGAGAAGCCAATAACTTGAGTGGATAAGATTGCGCAGATGGCAAACCCCACACCGAAGTCGGAGTTATAAAACTTGTTCTGAGCAGTAAGAATATCGGTAGCGTAAGCAGCACCGCCTCCGAAGGAGACAGAACCCATGATTGTAATAATAGCGTGCTCTTTCAAGTTGAAGGGTCCTGGGTTAAAAGCCAAACCAAAAACTTTGACATCGGGAACCACTTTAGCCCAAAAGTTGCCAAGAGGGAAAGCCAAGATAGACGTCACGAAAGTGGTAATAACAAAGGTGGGACTGTGGAAGGCAAACAACGTATTCATACCGCACCCCAAAGTTGTTAAGATGAATCCGAGGACCCAAACACGAAGCGTGTTCTGAGGTAATGTGGGATCATCAGATGAAGGGACAGAAGCTCTAACTTCTGGATATGGGGAGTCGTCCTCGATGACCACACCAGCGTATTCGTCTGTGCTGAGTTGAGTAGCAAGCTTTGATGTGATAGGGTCAAATTCAGCCGATTTCAACGGGGCAAGCCCGTTATCTTCAGCCACTTCGTCTGATGAAACATTCTTCTCATCGTGATACACTCGTTCGTTCACGAAATTTTTCAATTTATCCATTCTCTGTGTTTCCAAGAGACGTAATGTAAGACGCTATTCTGAAATTATGGGAATCTCTATTGGTTATTTGAAAAAAATGAGGTTCTTATACAAGTGGGAAACTCACTCTTAAGTGCATTCATTAAAACTACCTTATCAACAAATTTACGAGACCGATAAGGAAACTGGATGCCTTACGGACGCGAAACGGACCACCAATCACACGGCTACCGTATGGACTGCATTTATATGCATATCCTTGGACACATGCTCCTTTCCATCCGAAAATACCTCATGATGCCGTTCGGCGCGGCGGGGAAAAATGAACAGTGAGTGACGCTCCCGTTATGTGTCTCTTCCAACCTTTGGGACCTCTCACCAGCCGAAAATAATGATCCAGATAACTTCGAGCGTTTTCAAGCATGTATGCTCCCCAAAAAGCTGCTCTCTCTTTCTTAATCAAAAGGATCAGACTGAAAACAACCTGGGCTGAAGTCATCAAAGATGACACTGCACCTTAGATACCCAACCCGCATATTCAACTTTTGCCGTGCCGATAGTGATGTGCAGTCGAGCGATAATACAGCTCGGAGAAATCCACAAACAAGAAGTTTGTTTGTGTTTTTCCTATCTCCTTGTTCCGTGCTTCGTGTTTCATAAATCAAGCTGATGCTAAATGGAAAATTCACATACATATATAAAAAGTTACAAAGCTGGAGAGATATGCTCTCAATAGCTTAAGAATGCCATTTGATCACACGGCAACACACGATTTAAGCTCATGTGCATATTGTCAATCTTTGTTTCTTTTTTTTCTGCGCGACGAACTTGGAAGATTTCCCGACAAGCCTTTGATGACTTCTTATGGAAAATGTCGGGAACTTGATATTCAACCCCCGTTAGTATGTCGCATATGTGGGGTGATTCACAGCTAATTCGCATGATTGTGAGCCCTTCGTTGCATCCCCTCGATATCACTCCGCGGCTAATTGCTTAGGCAATCTCGGTAATGACAATAACAAAATTTTTGAACAGCTGTGATGTTCAGTTCCTTTCGGGAGGAAATAAAGGCTTGTAGTTTCACATTCTAAAATAGTATGTACTCAACTAAATAATTCAATGTGAATAACATACTGCTTACCATATCAGTTCTGTGATATGTATTTCAAACAACAATTAGTTGTATCGGAATTTTTTCCGCTTCCCCGAAAATCCAAACACAATTGTGATTAAAACCAGTCTTTGAATAAAATTAATCTGATTCACAGGATGAGCCTTTTCAGAATTTCTGAAAAAGAGATCGAGAGACATTTTTCTTTAGCATAGAGAACTTAGATGTGTTCTTACTCCTTGTTGGCGTCGGCCGCAATGCAATTTACACCTTAAGTTCGGTACAAAAGCCACAGTTCTCTGAGTGAATTTAGAGAATTTAGACAGGTATGCAATGAAAAGGGCAATCCGAGAACCTCCTCTACTCCTCGATTTTATCTGTGAATTTCGTGAAACGTTAAGAATTATTTTGATTCCCTGCTGTGAGTACACTGCCTCGGCTTCTCTTCAAATCAAACGCTCTATCGGTTCTTTTTAATTGAACATAGCTTATTTCAAAATCCTATTGATTAATCAACCTATTTACCTTATTACTTTGTATGAGACAAAAGTTTTCTGTATTTTCGTTACCGGAATCTTCGTTTGTGGATCTCCTGTGAGCATAAGCCACATTATCGCACAGCTGCCCCAGATAGAACGAGAATCTTGCATCTTGTCAAGCTATGGTCTGCATCTTGTTTGCGTCATTGACACATGCGTGTTCAAACTCATAAACCATTCTTCAAACTTTGAAAAAGTTCAAAAATGAGTAACTTGATTATGTGTTTCTTGTTTATTGGAATTTAATCCTTCGTGCAAAGCGTATACCTCAAAAGCATTTTCAGCACCGGCATTAGAAATCAAAATATGCGTTAGTCCCACAAGGAATATACGAGAAGCACTCGTACCCATGAAGCAACTCCATGAGCTGTATTAGTGAAAGCCCCAATAGGTACTCTTTGAGCTATGACAATTTGATTTTAATCAAACACAATCTGTTTGTGTTAGACTCCCCATGGGTAGTGTACATGTATATGCAATTGAAGCCTGCTATTCAGCATTTGTTCTAGCTTTCATTATTCCATGCCTTTACACATGGTTTTAACTGGCCAAAATGTGTGTTTTGAAAGTTAAATTGGGGTGCAACTGAAGCGTGCTTTTGCACAACGGCAGTTCAAGGTAATGTATCGTTTCTGAGCTTTCAAGCGCATATGTTCAAGGTTTAGTCTGTGCGTGTGCTATATGCATATCGCCTAATAAAAGTGAACAAGACTTCTTCATACCCCTCCTGCTTGAGCCATTGCCTCAGCAACAGCATAGTCCTACAAGAGGGCCTTCACTTAGTACATTGAATAAGGAGGCCCAGAATTAGGCCGCTTTTGTGAAATCACACATTGGTGCATATTCATATAAAAGTACGCGCTCAGTCCTGAACCATCAACATTCGTCATGTCTGCATACTGTGGCTCTCATGAATCAGAGACTGCAATTACGTGTCTATAATTTTCAAACCTATGCAAACCAGCGCGCCATAATGCATCGAGGCAAGAAAACAGTATAATTCAAAATAATAGGGCAAAAGTCCAAACCAAACAAGCAAAAGTAAAAAACCAATGTTCCAAGAAGTATCGTACCCCTTCGCAGTCTATTGAACTAAATGGCGCTATTTATCACGCCAACTCTCATTGACATCCAATATTCTGAGATCTTTACACACTACTTTTCCGAGTCTTGCAATACCAATAAAGAGTCTTGACGAACGAAAAAAAAAAAATGTAGCGTGACAGACCGATAAGAAGTGGAGATTCAACCCCGGTCGGTCAGGTATAAATAGAAAGAAGAAGCTCCGCTGACAAAACCCTATTCAATCCAGGCAGTCAATCGCTGAACCCCTGGTTAAGTGTTGTCAAAATATTACGCCATGACTAATTTGAGGCGCAAATATGAGGGCGCCCAAGAACCCAAAGAGGGAGCTTTTGTCCCTCATATTGAAACTCAATTGAAGTCAAACGACACAAGCGAACCACATTATGCACGTGTCAAACTGAACGCGTGACAACGTCGTCAACATCTTCAACCCTTGTTCATTTATATGCAGTCTTGTTAATATGCAGTTCCCGCGGGGGCAATTCTCATGTTACGTCATCAACACCGTGTGTTAAAAGCTCAACTGTGTCCACGACCCACATGATATACTCCTAGTGTAACTTCAAATTCATCATTTGAAGGGGTATAAACTGATTATTACTCTCAGCGCCATGTCGTCCTGTATACACAACTTCTTTGATTTTTCCAGCATGGTTTGAAACGTTTGGCCCTGTTGGTTTGAACCATTTTGTCTTTTCTGTTCGAAGTAGTGAGGCGGGCTGGTTTAGATAGTTGCGAAAAAAACACAGTACTCTCCAACGTAACTTCGTTGTTTTACCTTGAAGCCCCACAGTCTTTGTGAAGTCATACAATCGCCGTGGACCATGAAATTATGAAAGCACTCAAAGTGCCAATCTTTACTTCATTTTCTGTTTCATTTTTTAAAAAAATCATAATATACAGTGCTAATTCACGAAGACGATTAGCCGGAACACATGGTGCAAGCCTCAGGGTTGTCGATAGCGCACGCAATGACTTCTGAGCTGAAGATGTCGGCCTCAGTCTCTGCATCGTGTTTCTTCTCGTCAAGGTTAGTTTGGCCATTAGTATCCTCTTGTTTATCCTCTATTCTGAAGTCATTAAGCGAATTTTCCAAAGAGGTTGGCTCGGTAGAAGAGAGGCGAATCTCTTCGACTTGGGGCGATGAGGTTCCGCTTCTTGTTGTCTTCGTCACATACTTTCTCTGCTTCAATTTGTCTAAAGTTGCAACTTTCTTGCCTGCTGACAATGCAGAAGTTTGGTCAACAGTGAACTGAATTGCTGCTGCTGCTGCCTGAGTTCTCAAGTAGTACATACCGGTCTTCAATCCCTTTTTCCACCCATAGAAGTGCATAGATGTCAATTTACCCATTGTTGGATTTTTGATGTGAATGTTCAATGACTGAGATTGATCAATAAAGGCTGCTCTATCTGCTGCCATGTCGATAATATGCTTTTGAGAAATCTCCCACACAGTCTTGTATAGGGCTTTGATCTCATCAGGAATATTGGCCAAACCTTGAATAGATCCATTATTAGCAATAATGCTATTTTTCATTGAGTCATCCCAAATGCCCAAGTCAACCAAATCCTTCAACATGTGAGGATTGACAATTTGAAATTCTCCTGCGAGAACTCTCCTTGAATAAATGTTAGAAGTGTATGGCTCAAAACACTCATTGTTTCCTAAAATTTGAGAAGTGGATGCAGTCGGCATAGGCGCAACAAGAAGAGAATTCCTAAGACCATGTTTGGCCATATTTGCCTTCAAGGTGTCCCAGTCCCATAAATCAGTCGGTTTCCTATCCCACAAGTCGTATTGCAACAATCCCTTGGAAGCAGGTGAGCCTTCATAGCTTTCGTAAGGACCCTCCTCTTGAGCTAGCTCGATTGAGGCCTCGACAGCAGCATGGTAGATGGTTTCGAAAATTTGAATGTTCAACTCCCTGGCCTCCTGGGAGTCGAATGGTAATCTCAAAATCATGAATGCATCGGCCAAACCTTGGACACCAAGAGCAATCGGTCTGTTTCTCATGTTAGATTTTCTAGCTTCCTCTATAGGGTAAAAGTTTCGGTCAATAATTCTGTTTAAGTTTCTGGTGACGACCTTGGTCACATCGTGTAACTTCTCAAAGTTGTACCAAGAATTCTCAGCATCTTTTTCAACGAAAGAAGGCAACGCGATCGAAGCCAAGTTACAGACAGCAACTTCGTTTGGATCAGAATACTCCACAATTTCACAACACAAATTGGAGGATTTTATGATACCCAAATTTTTTTGGTTTGTTTTTCTGTTGCATGCATCTTTATACAACATAAAGGGAGTTCCGGTTTCGGTTTGGGCCTCCAAAATTGCGTACCAAAGCTTTTGAGCTTTCACTGTAGACCTTCCTTTACCCTCTCTTTCGTACCTCTCATACAAAGCTTCGAATTCATCACCATAGACATCGGCTAATCCAGTGGCCTCGTTAGGAGAGAACAAGGTCCATTGCGCATTTTGTTCAACTCTTTTCATGAATAAGTCTGGTATCCAAAGAGCGGGAAATAAATCTCTAGCTCTTATCTCCTCTTTACCATGATTTTTTCTGATATCTATGAAATCAAAGATATCTGCATGCCATGGCTCTAAATAAAGCGCGAAAGCCCCAGGTCTTTTGTTTCCTCCTTGATCCACATAACGCGCAGTATTGTTGAATACACGTACCATAGGGATGATTCCATTCGAAGTACCGTTAGTACCAGCAATGTAAGCGCCTGTAGATCTAATATTGTGTATGTGTAATCCAATACCACCAGCTGATTTTGAGATTAAAGCACACGTCTTCAAAGTATCATAAATCCCATCAATGGAATCATCCTTCATAGCGACAAGAAAACAAGATGACATTTGAGGGCTGGGGGTACCAGCGTTGAACAAAGTAGGCGAGCCGTGCGTAAAAAATCTTTGAGACATCATATTATACGTTTCAATAACACGTTCAATATCGTTACCGTGAATGCCGACCGCAACTCTCATCAATAAATGTTGGGGCCTTTCTGCAACTTTTCCATTGACTCTTAATAAGTAAGATCTCTCCAATGTCTTAAATCCAAAAAAATTGAACTGGAAGTCTCGATCGTAAACAATCGCTGAGTTCAAATCATTTTCATGCTCCATTATCACTGCATATGCTTCTTCAGATATCATAGGTGAATGCAAGTTGGTCCGTGGATTGATATAGTTATACAAAGTTCTCGCTACCTGTGAAAATTGCTTTGTGGTTTGTTTGTGTAAGTTGGAGACAGCTATTCTTGCAGCTAAAATAGCGTAGTCTGGATGAATCGTTGTCATATATGCTGCTGTCTCAGCCGCTAAATTGTCCAATTCAATTGTGTTGACGCCCTGGTACACGCCTGATATAACACGCTGAGTGACTGCAACAGCATCAACGTGTTCGGTGTCAAGGCCATAGCATAACCTCTGTATTCTAGCTGTGATTTTGTCAAATCGAACTGGCTCCTTGCGGCCGTCTCTTTTGAACACGAACATTAAAATTATTTACCTCACGTGTTGACAAAGGGGAAGGAGGAACAAGAAAAAAGTGAAAAGTGAAATGGAGGATACTGAGCGATATATATACACGAAACGCGTTGAAGTCGCGCAATATGCGACACACATGCAGACGCGTGTGGAAGCAATTAAAGCCCAAACAAGAATACGGCACCACGCGTCTACTTTTTCGACTTAAAACTAAGATGAAGATGTTTTTTTGATTTAATATTTCCTTCGAAAAACTTCTTGATCTTTCTGAAAGGCATCTTCACTTCAAAGTGGTTTTGGCGGGTAAGCACGCGTGGAGCGCGTTTCTCAGCTTGCCAGTGATCACACTGCATATTTGCCCCTCCGCGATCGGATACCAATGTAGTCAAAAAAGGCAGCATTTCCCCAAATAAATTTTTGATCCCATGGCGCCTTTTGTTGATCTGAACAAAATGCATACTTTTTGACTTAACGGATATAAAACATGAATATGTTAAGAATTGATTTGACTTCTGGCATTCAATAAGACGTATCATCCTATGACTACCATCATACCTCATCTGACAACGAGGAACGTTCGTGCTTCCGAAAGTTAGTAATTCATTCGAAGTGTAACAAGCTCAAATGCATGGATGTCCAAGCCCGCATAAAAAATGTGCCATACTTTGTTAGATCGCGCTACCCATGGATGCTCAATTAACCCGCGACGTGCAGTTACAAGGCGAAACCGTTGATAACTCACCGGGAAAGAGGCGCCTCCGATCCCGACCGCCTATCTTCGAGGCTTAGAGGAGGTGGCGCCAGTTGCACCTTATCAGGTGCAACGCCGTGTTTTCACTCGAATGCAATGCCATGGTTTTTCCCAGATGCGACTTTGGCCTAAAGATAAGCCCGATTAGGACTTTTTGAGTGACTAACAGGTACTGCCTTGTCCCAACCCCCAATATCGACCAAATGTGGTGCCATCGTGCCCTCACGCCAGCTTAAAGTGGCGCAATCAAGGCCCCGCATCGCCATGAGGCGTTCGACGCCTCAGGCGGCCCCGGCCAGTTTTCGTTTATGTAAGTCTTGATGATCCCCCGTGTTTTAGGGATCATCAACGAATGAATCTTCTCTTAGTATTTGACGTTAATAACTTCAAAATGAACATAACACACTTGACAATAGTATACTATACTATCCTCAAGTGTGGTGGGTGGTATACTGCTTTTGTTTCCCGGGGTTATGTTGGGAATTTTACTCGCATATATAAGTGAGGTTCCCTTTTCATCATTTGAAAGGCTAGTCAAGAGAATAAGCGAGACATCGCCCTACTTATCTTCTGTGTCTAAAACTAGATCTGCAAGAAGCTCCTCACTTGCGGGAATACAAGAGGGTGATGCTTCTGAAGTAATCACTTTTCTTGGTGAGACTATGAGGCGAGCTATCATGGTAAACTATCCTCAACACGGTTACTCAATTGTAAACAACGTGGTAAGATATTCAATACAAACCATGAGTGTCAGATCCAACATAGGCAGTGCGCTACCCATAGATACAAGATTGACCTGCGATGTGCAGTTACAAGGCGGAATTGTCGGTAACCCGCATGAAGAGGGGCGAGTCTAATTCGCACCGTTTACCTTCTAGACTTAGACAGGGGACCACCAGTCGCAGCTTTTCTTGGTACTACCGTTGTGTTTTTTTTGGGCGCGAGCTCGCACTCGCCTCAGATGCAATTTTCGTCCAGAACTAGGGTCGAAAGCTAGCGGCTTCATGACACGGCTGTGGCCAGTTTCACTTGACCGTCAACAACTAGCCATATCGGGATTTCTTCATGTGATGAGGTGCCAAACGCTGTGACGCGACCTTGGCCAGTCTGCCTATAGAATTGCAGAGAATTTCCCTTGTTTTTGGGATCATAAACGAATACATCACCCTAAGCACTTGCCATTAGCAAAAAACTAAACAAGGAGTAAGATAGTTCTCAACACAAACACGTCTTGTATCTGGATGCGCAAATTATGTGTAAACAAAACAATTCCGAACAGGATTTATCAAATGAACAAACTAACACAGCACATGAGCCTTCAAACTCAGTCCAGAAAGCATAGCTTCAAGGACGGTGCATCAATTCCTTAGCATTCTCATGAATACCCTTGGTTTTCGCGACTCATCATCAAACTTCAGATCAAGATGGAGACCAATAGCCTCAAGACGAAGAAATTGTTCACATTGATATCTGCGTACAGTGTTTTTCAGAAACTTTAAACCAGCGAGCCAAAATGTTTCACACCGGAAAATTTAAACAAATGATTCAACAAGTATCGTTCTTCCTCATACAATTTTTCGAATCAAATGGCATAGTGTTTCTGATCAACATTGATTACAAATCCATAAACTGAAACCCTGAATCGGGAGAGCTGCCACATATGCACTACACTCTCTAGTCTTTCAGTACCTATCTGGATTCAATACGGACGAAACTGAGCTAGTATGCATATCAACCTGTATAAAATGATTAATGTGATCTATTGTTTGTTTTCGCTAGCGCCGTTTAAATTGTTTTGCCCCTTAGTTCAAGTCATACTGTCTTCTTGGTTTGAAAACTTAAGGTACCCTGTTTTTAACATTCTGGAAAGACGCTCTAAAAAACTTGTTGTGTCAAATTATGATTGCGCAAACTGACGAACTAAGAAATGTCACGAGGGCCAAAAACGTACCCTCAATGCTGCAGCAAACTTATGGGGTTCAGTTCAGCGTCCTGCCAAAATTAATCAATACTTGCTGTTGTCTGATCCAAACTGATCGTCGACTAGATATCTATATGGGATGTGTTTGTATGCCGTCCTTTAACAAATTAGTTCGCGCTGTTGTGCGTGTACTTCTCTTAGCCTGCACATTGTGGATCTCTGACTTCAATGATGCTGGTAAATGAATATCATAGGATGCTAATATTTACGCCTAAGAATGACCATGGTAATGTCTTCCTCTCAATAATAAACTAGAGGTTCAGTGAGTGGCCACTCATAATCAATCAGGGATTTGTTAATCCGCGCTCTCGCTCCTCTATTTATACCTGGCCGAGCGGAGTTGAATCTCCGCTCCTCCTCGGCTCTGTTTTACATGCTCGACATACCAACCCTCGGATTTAGGGAACAGATACCCTACATGCACTCTTAGAGTGCGCGTCTCACAACCCGTGCATCATCGTCTCTGTACTATGGTGTACGGATGCAACTCGCAGTGCAACACGCGCAAGTAGTCACTTTCCACACACACACACTGGGTTGCAGCTCATTAACAATGTCAAAGAGACCACTTGATGAGATGGAAAACTCTGATGCCACTTCATATGAATATGAGGAAAATTTTGCTGATGGAAGTATTCATAGAGATAACATTTTATCGCAGATGATTCGAATCATCTTGGGTAGATACTCAAAGAACCGCAAGTTTAAGAAAAAGGATATTCAAGCCGTACTACAGAAGCAAAAGTTGAAAGCTAATTCAAAAATATGGTTGCTGCTTTTAGACAACGAGATGAGAGAGACTTTCGGGCTCAAAATCGAAATCAACGAAAGTGAGGTAGTTATGTCGTCCAATTTGGAAGCGAATTCAAAGAGTATTCTTTATTCTCTCTGGACATCTGATACAGGCCGCCACCTGTCGACAAATTTGCTGAATTCAGGTTTTCTAATGCTACACAACAAGAGAGAAAGCGTCATTGTAAATCTGATAGAGCAACTACAAGGAGGGCTCATTATGATAATCATGACCATTTTAGTTTTGTCAGGTAATAGAATTAATGAACTCGATCTCATCCTGGCTTTGAGCAACTTTGGGTTTTCTGAAAATCTCAACTCATATGTGCCAGTTCTCAATAAGAACACGCCTGATATACTATCAGATTTGACCCGAAAAGAGTACTTGAAAAAGGGGCCTTTCCTGGGAAACGATCGAGTCTGTGTTGAATATTCGCTTGGTAAACGTGCCTTAAGAGAATTCCGCCCATGCGATATTTTAAACTTTATGCTCGAGGTAGTGGATCTGGAGGAAGATCAGCAGAAGGCGAAAATTGCATTAATGCGCTGCTTTCCGGAATTTCGCACAGATACTCCAAATACCGAAAGCGGAGCACAGGGTAACACACAGCAGATCCAGCATAAAAATTTGGGTGATTATTAGGTTCTTCTATAATATTTTTGCTAGCGAAAGGTTTTTTTTTTCCTTGCTCCTATGTAAGTATATTAGGTTCTTAATGCAATGACTTATCAAATGAACTTGCGTTCTCGTGAGAGACACATGCGCAAAACGTTTCCACATGCGTTTAAATATCATGTGCCTCGAAATTCGTCGTTTGTGGAAAGACCAACAAAAACTTGAGAAAAAACATACGACTTTCAAAAACCACAAGCGATCCTGGTCTTTAAAATTTTCCATGTCGATTTGAATATTTCCTGTTTCCTTTGTCACTTATCACGAATTTCAATTAGATATTCGCTTGTCATAAAATTCCGCGTCGACCTCGCAGATACTTTGATCACTAAAAATTCAAACCTCAACCTTACACACAAACTGCCCCTATGTTGGATACATTGGACATAACTGTTATTGCTGCCCTTGCAATTGCTGTTGCTTTTTACTTCGGTAAAGACTCTATTTTGAGTAGTAACGGCTCAAACTCAGCTGGCTTTGTGGCTTCCAGCGGTGATGACAACACTCGGGACCTTTTGGTCAAAATGAAGCAAAACGACAAAAACTCCGTCGTATTGTATGGCTCACAGACAGGAACGGCGGAAGATTATGCTCATAAACTTTCAAAAGAATTAAACTCAAAATTTGGCTTGAAGGTATTATGTGCTGACTTGGCTGATTATGACTTCGATAATTTGCAAGATTTCAATCCAGAGTGGTTATTCTTCTTCGTTATTGCTACTTATGGTGAAGGAGAGCCCACGGATAATGCTGTTGAATTCTTCAACTGGCTTGATAATGATGCTGATCAACTCTCTACCTTGAAGTACACTGTTTTTGCTTTGGGGAACTCAACTTATGAATTCTTCAATGCTATGGGTAAGAATTTAAATGATAAGCTTGAATTGCTCGGTGCAGAAAGATTCGCTCCTTACGGACAAGGAGATGATGGAGTTGGTTCAATGGATGAAGACTTCTTGGCTTGGAAAGAGGAGTGTTTTGATGCTTTAAAATTATTGGACTTCGAGGAACATGAACTGAGTTACGATCCTTCTTTCGAATTGATTGAAGAGAAAGAACTCAGCGCCCTTGATACTCATGTTTCAAATGGTGAGCCTGACAAGACTTACATCATGAACGATTCGGACCAAACTAAGGGGCCATTTGACCATTTGCATCCATATTTGGCCAAAGTTTCTTCCAGTAAAGAATTATTCAATTCTAACGACAGATCTTGTGTTCATGTGGAGTTCGACATAGCCCCTTCAAATTTAAAGTACTCAACTGGAGATCATTTGGCAATCTGGCCTTCTAATTCGAATGAGAATTTTCAACAATTTATCAGATGTTTTGCTTTGGAAAGTAAGACTGAAACAGTTTTTTCCTTGAAGGCGTTAGACTCAACTACGCAGGTCCCATTTTACAGCCCTATCACATATGGAGCTGTGATCAGACACCATCTCGAAATTTCAGGTCCAATTCTGAGACAAGCTCTTAATTCAATTGCGCCTTTTGCTCCAAATGAAGAAGCAAAAAAGGAATCCATGTCTCTAGGCTCCGATAAAAGATACTTTGCCGATAGAATCCATAACAAGAAGTTGAACTTAGCCGATGCTTTACTTGAAATTTCGAACGGCGAACCGTGGGTCTCTGTTCCGTTTGTTTTTCTAGTGGAGCTTATCGCTCACTTGCAGCCTCGCTACTACTCTATATCTTCGTCTTCTTTATCAGAAAAGTCGAAGGTTCACGTGACAGCAGTTGTGGAGGCCGAAGAGCATGAGGGAAGAATGATTACTGGTGTTGCTACTAATTTATTAAAGGATATCCAGTATTCCCAAAACAACGCGATGGGCAAACGATTTGCCACTTATGACTTGCAGGGACCCAAAGGTAAATTCAGAGATTACAAATTACCCATCCATGTCAGAAGGTCGACATTTAAGTTGCCCTCCAATCCTTCGACCCCAGTTATTCTCGTCGGACCAGGTACTGGTGTAGCACCTATGAGAGGATTTGTGAGAGACAAAGTTGCTTTGTTGGATTCCTCTGACAACATAAAGCTAGGAAAAATTCTACTTTTTTATGGATGCAGAAGAAGTGACGAAGATTATCTTTACAAAAATGAATGGCCTTTGTATGCGCAAAGACTTGGCGACTCTTTTGAAATGGATGTTGCCTTCTCGCGTGATGACCCTTTGAAGAAAGTTTATGTGCAAGATAAAATAAAGGCCAGGGCTGAGGAAATCAATAACTTCTTGGAAGCAGGCGCTTACATCTACGTATGTGGTGATGCGTCTAAGATGGCAAGAGATGTCCAGCACTGCTTCGCACAAATTATCTCTGATCAGAGATCTCTCCTGATCGAAAAAGCCACTGAATTGGTCCGCTCATTGAAGGTACAGAACAGATATCAAGAGGATGTGTGGTAACCTCATTGCATTTGTATTGCTAATATCTCGAGCAGAATTTCCAGCAAGGATTACAGGAGTCATAAATGGCTTTAAGGTTTCTCTCTATGTGCACCCAGTGCTCAAATTTTGAGGGAGACTTCAAATCTAAGTCATAGAGAAACGACTTGACAATGAAATCGTCGCTTGATAACCTACTTCGGGGATTCCTGTCTTCGTGAGAGCTAATTCTTTTTGTAATTTTGATGAAGATGCCAACATCTCGCAATGTCATAATCATTGAGAGTGCCTCCAGCACATCTTCCATATTTCTCAAATTTTCGATCCGATCACAATCTTCTCGTACAACCTGTAAATTCTTTAATCTCTTGATAAGGCAATCTGGCTTCTTGAAAAATTCGCCCAAAATTTCCTGAAGGTTAATATGGGACTTTTCTAGACTGTCCAAAACTCGGTTAGGTATTTTGGAGATGAAGTCCATGACCCCACGATCCACAGTCCTTTCGTTCAAGAAATCGAGGGCACAAAAATGCCTTTCAAACCCTTTTAATTGATTAAGCAGACATGTCCTGCAGTAATTTGTCTTGTTTTGGTATAGCCATTTCGGCTTCATTTCAATTATTATGCAATCGATGTCAGTATCATTTTTGGTCTGTGACTCAACATGAAGTGCGCAATTTTTTGACAAAATGTGTGTTTTGAAGTCACCCAGTAATATATTGGGAGTAAGAATTCCATATCTTTCATCCTTCATTAATTCAATTGGTGTTTTCAAACTTGAGATGAATTTTGAAGGCACTACAACCAACTCTATGCTAATTATGTCTTTTGGGAATAACTTTAGGCACTTCGTTTCAATGAATTCGTTTAATTGTTGTGTCGATATGTAGCTCAGCATATCTTTCTTCACTCTCAATCTCAAAAGTTTGCCTCTAAAAGTTTTGGAGTCTCCAATGTACTTGAAGAGGCAATTAGCATTGCCGTTTGCGAAAAATTCCCATTCTTCGGGAGTACTTAGTTCATCGATTTTTAACATATATACAAAGTCAACAAATATCTGTGCGAATCTTGCTTCATCGAGGTTACTTATTATATTCAGGAATGCTTTCGTTAGAGAATTCATCTTATTCACAAGAGAAATCTAAATAGTCCTAAAAGGATCAGCTAGAAAATTAGAGGTAGAGAATCCTGATGGTTTTAAGTTTACAAGACCCCTCAATATTAATTCACACTAGTTGTGGGTTTTATTTTGCAAGTTAAACCATACTATCCTTATTCTTCTTTCTTCAAATATCCACATTTACTGGGATGTCTTGTATTTTCACTTAACTGAAACTTGACAAATAAAACAGTGCAAATTATACTTTCGAGACAAAGCGCAGGTAACGGTATCCTTACCCATCACACTTATTCTCAATATAATCAAACCTTCACTAAAACTTGTCCTGGGCCACAAACTCTTTTGTATAAAAGTAGATTTTGCTTCGTGAGCCCGACTATCAGATTGTTCCTTAAGACTTTAACATTATCTAGCAATCTTGATACTCTAGAAAAGCTCCTTTCGATACGTGCACGCCATTCGCGTGGGATAATTGCTGAAATCAAGTGACACAATGAAGATGAACAGCTAGTAAAGAGGCTACTCAATCTCCTAGTTGAAGATTTGTCTTGCTTAAGAATCTTATCAATTCGGAAACCAGACCCGATTGAACAGCAAGTTGCAACTAAAGCCTGCGATTGAATAAAAACCAGTTCTCCATCTTTTAAGTAAAAATCCTGTATACTTTCACGACTGCTCGTGATAAAAAATCCTCTGCCTTCAACATACAATTGCAGAGACCTTTTAACAATTGACAAGTCGAAACCTGACCATGCTAGCAAATAATTTGCGTTTGAAATTACCCATTTTTGAGATTTCGAAACGGAAACACAAGACTGACTTGACTGAGGTGATTCATTATTTGATAACAAGAGTGTGCATGGGGCATCCAGCGTAATTTTCTGATACCACATATTCCCAAACTGAAGAGCCAATTTCGACAGGATTTTAGTAGGATCTCCTTTTATGAATGAAACAGTAGTCAGTTGTGCATTCAAAACGGACCCTTGAGGCAATAACACCTTCAAAAAACCACCAGGGTTCCCTAAGGTCGTTACTGTGGGTATGTCGATAAAAGGGCCCTTGCCTGTAACCAGACTCTTCACTGTGCTTCCGATATTTATAACAGAGTTAGAAATGGGGCGTTTTGCATGGAATGCAAGGATTCGGTTGCACAAACGTCTTGAAAGCATCAAGAAGAAGTGGAGAAAGTTCAATAAAAAGATCGCGAAATACAAATTCTACTCTGCAACAATCTTTGTATTGCGGTGGAAAAAAACAGCATGTAATTTTAAGACAAATAGAGTGGAACAATAGAGATTGGAAGCTTCACTCGGTAAAATTTCGAACAATCACATCTGCTTTTTCAATGACTTTCATGTCATCGCAAGTAAAGATGTCCACATCTGCCTCACTCATGGCTTGGCTGAATGACCTGAAATATTTCCATAATTGTAAGGCTGCCTTGAAATCAAGATCAAATTGAAGCGGACTGACGCTATTCACGCTGTTTAAATTGATGTTGTAAGAGGGTTTACCCACTTGTAAGATTGTGTCTAACAAATGAGACCTTCCGCCATAAATGCAATCGGCGTTTGGTTTACCTGACTTCTTCAATCTAAGACAGTACTCAAAGAAGATCTCACTCATCACGCCCAATAGAGTATTACTCAAATCATCGAAAAAGGGAATCTGCCCAACTATATTGTACCAATCATTTTTAGATTCAGTCTCGAGTTTCACTTTTTCCTCACGTACAATTAGGTCAACTAGGCAAACTTGTAAAGTATGCTGAATTGTTTCTTGAATGAATTTGACTTGGCTCCTGAAGCTGAGCAAACTCCTAGAAATGGGTCCTTGATAGTTAATTGGACAGATGTTCAATTTTTGAAGTGTAAAAATTCTTGAGATCAACCCAATGGCTTTTGATTCCTCTGATGACAACTCTTGACCAGTTGAATCTTCTTTTAAGCTTTTGGGTACACTCAGGAGAGAAGTGTCATTGTTGAATAAACTATCCTTTTCCTGCAAACACAAAAGGTATATCAATAACAATTGCTCTATCGTTCCATTTGAAATGTCTGAGCAATTTGAAATGAATGACAGTAAGATCTGCCCATCTTTTGATAAGACGCCCTTCTCATCTACCACTCCCATCAACGATAATACTCTCAAAAATGAAGTAGCCACTAAACTTTGAGAATTTACTGAGCTTTCTGTGTTAGTAATGGCAGATGAGGATGTCACGCATTTCCAAAAATCTTTTAGCTGAAACTTGTCGCTTTTGTCATAAACAAAGTTCAAATTACTGAGTTTATCTGAAACTGGCGGAATTTGCCTGTTATTAAGCTCAAAAGGTTCCTCTTTGAACCAGTAGAAGACCTTGATTCGCTTCACCTGATAGTACCTCGCAAGAAGCAGAGTGAGCATATTGAATTGGGCGTCCAAAATTGTCTGAAATAAAGTAGAGCTAACCAATCTCTTGCACGCTTGCACACCACCCAAATCGAGCGGAGTTCTCACAAAATATGCACCCAGAGTTATGGCCTCAAGAAGCTTAATTGGAATCAAACCAAGAGACTGATAGAAATAAATTTCTGACGGAAGCCTCTGCGATATTACAGAGTGAAGATCCGATGGGATTCGAGGTCTTCCTACATCTGTGATATTTTTATCCGCCAGCTGCTCGTGAATTATGTCATTATTTTCAATCAACCCTAGCTTGGCCATTTCGGTTAAAAAGAGTTCAACCTGTCCGTCTGAATTTAGAACCGGCATGTACTTTATTGCGGCATGCCCTCTCTTGTACAAATTGACTAGGTGTGGGTCATTGAGGGTAGAAATATATTCGAGGAGGTCATGTGGTGCCGTTCCCTTAAAGTTAACATACTGAAAAAATATGTCTAATGCGATTCGAAAATAGCCTAAATGTTGGATAGGCTGCATGTGATTGGGCGTTAGCAATGAAGGTAAGTTCGAAAAAGTCTGCAGCTGTGCAGAACATCCCACCATTATACTCAAATCAAGGAATTGTCTCTCTGTAAGATTAAATTCAGTGAGGACCTTTTGCTTATCAACATATCTGAAATCTTTTGATTGAAACTCCATTCCAAGAATGAACTTGTCGACCATAGTGAGGAGTGTATCGGTAGACCCATAGATAGAGTCAATCAATCCATTTTGATACATGTAAGACAATTGGAAGGAAGCATTATAGGGACTAATAATGTAATCAATACCATTTTCAATGAGAAGTGACACAATGTCGTTAATCATAGGACCAATAGGTAGAGGATCAAGATTAAGGCGAAACGACTCTCCCAAATAACCAAATTGTGGTCCAGTAATCATTGAATGTTTCGAATTTAATCGGGCCCATGTAGCCTCCAAATGTTGCTCTTGAGGGGTTAATCTATTTTTTGGGGCGGCCTGCTCCTCTTCGGTAATTGGAAGACCAGGAAAAACAAAAATTGGACGAATATTGAATTCATTAAAGACTTTGACGTCAGAATTGATATAGGCACTTAATGACGATGGAGCTCCACCAATCCCGTACAAGTACTGCTCTTTTTTAAATGTGTAAATTCTACTCAAGTAGTGCTCCACGTCGATTCCAATGGTCGCATTTTGAAGAACGCTGATAGAGCTGGAGTGGACGAGCTTGCTTTCAAATAAGAGGGACTCAAGTGACTTGATTGGCATTTTGCTTTCAGTTTTCTCCGAAAACCCACAGCGAAAGTTCGCGAGATTGAAAGCACGTGACTATCTTCAGGGTTTTTCACTGCGACTAACCAGCGTGGATGATTCTTCAAACCCCAAAAAAATATGATTTAATTAACAGGCCAAAGCGATTCAAAAGAAGCTAGCCGAATCAAGCCAGGCTACATTGCTATATACCGGACGGTACGAATGCCAGCTCATGTCCTTTCACAAAACTCTAAATTGGGACTGAAAAACTCCAAAATGTAGTACATATGCGAGGTAGCCTTTCTAGGCTCAGGCATTTAGACCAGAGATTACTGATGCAAGCTGCTTTGAAACTTACAGTATTTGCCTTGAAAGATGGTGTGTAGAATAGAAGAATTTCAGATATTGGTTCGCTTCATTTCAATAGTGCAATTTGAGACTAATAAACACTAGACCGGAGATTACTGATGCAAGCTATTTTGAAACTTACAGTATTTGCCTTAAAAGATGGTGTGTAGAATAGAAAAATTCCAAATATTGCTTCGCTTAAATTTAATAGCGCAATTTGATGCTAATAAACACTTTCAAGTTAAAGCTTCAATTCGAGGCCAAAAAACTTTCGTCAGACACTTGAACCATGCTTATTGCCAGCAAATCACGGTGGCACAAACTTTAATATAATGGTCAGCTTACGGAATTCTACACCACTTAAACTCCAACAAATTGTTATAGACTTGTACAAGGCTTGTAAACTAGATGAAAACAAATCGTTCCAGGAGAGACGAGCAGGCAATTAAAAAAACAGAAGATCTGACTCTCCAACTTCCACAAAGCAAATTCAATGGTGATGCCTCTCTCTCGCTAAACGATGAGAATGGTTTAACACGGATGTTGTAATTCTTTGTTCTCGTAACAAAAGACTTACAGTAATAACACCACCGGCTATCAGAAATAAACTTTCGGCTACAAGAATACGGGAAGATTTATGGATTTTGAAATTCGTTAGCTTACTTCCAGAAATATCAACATCCCGCATTTACTTCCTCCCTGACGGTAGATTGCGATCACCGGAGAAATGACTATCAGACTCGTATTTAACACATGTTTGACCGACTAGATTTACCTGTACATTAAATTACCTTTGACCAAAAAGAAACAGAATTGGTACATTATATTACTCACGAAGCGTGAATGTTCGACTATGTGATTTAACGCCGAGTCAAAATGTGAACAACTGAACATAGAAAGCATATCTGCGAAATCTTGTCTATGCTATATTTTTTGAAAAAGACAGGGGTTTCGGAGCTGTGCGATGAATGTTTTTAAGTCCTATAATTTATCATGGTATCATTTCTTAACATATAAGCTAATTGTTTCTACCTACAAGCGCACTGAATCTGACACCAGTGTACACTATATTTATAGGAAGGCATTCGTATCAGTAAATAATACTAAAAAAACTTTAGAGCCAACTTAACATTTCAAAACGCTGACAAAGGGATGGAAGTCCACTAGTGATTCACCACACACATGCGGCACAAAAAGTTTCACTACGTGACTTATTCTTCAATGATGGAATTATTGACTGAAAAACTAGGCAACTGGAGACAGATTTCTTGTTTTCTAAGGAAAACTGATTGTGTATTCCAGTTGATATACAAAATGCAACATTTAATCCTACGAGCAAATGTAGTAAAACTACAAAAAGCTTCTGCTGCCTAGAACCCCTTAAATGATCTTGATTGTTACAAATGTGTAGATATTATACACTACTTTACACGACGATTTTTAATCAACTGAGTATCTCCATATAGGACCAGTTTAGTTGAGGACAAGAATCTTTTATAGAAAATGATATCTCGTCGTGGGCCTTGTTTGGTAAAATTTGTAGCCCTTTTAGATTAGACGAAAATTTTGTAGAACTGTAATTACGTTTGTAATGTTTCGTGTTCATAAAAATATGTTTCCACTAAGAAACATGGATTTAATGGATCGAAAACAAGTCATGTATCTTCGGGATATTTATACGGCCAGGTTTTAAGTATAGTTGCCTAATTATTAAATGGTGCAAGGAAATCGTAGCTAATGACTTCACAAGTTAAGAAGTGATGGTAACCAATCTACTAAAGCGAGTCCTACCTACATGGATAATGTTGTAGAGACTGTCCCTCAGTCTCCACCGGTTTTTGTAACTATCTTCTTATCCGCGTGTGAAAGGAGAAAAATTTGGCTTTTAGCAATACATGGTTTAAGCTACATGTAGCAGTTATGAATATTGAAAATCGAACAGATCAAAGTTAATGACATTGCTTTCGTGGACTACGTTTTCCAACTCTTGATATGTTTCAAGATAGATTTTGTCTTCGTCGTCCGAAGAAGTCAAATATGGAAGGGAACACAATTCTTGAATTCTCAGAAGCAAAAGTGATTTATTCACATCCCTCCCACGGGTACGGCAACATTATTTCACCTCCGTCTTTAATCCAAATCGCGGAGAGAGATCATCTGTATTTAATACACTATATCTGTGCCCAAATCTTGCGGCGAAAGATACATGCGGTTTCAAGGCCAGATTGTTCGCTTTGTTTCTATTCCAGCTATCTGAAAACAAAACAAAAAATCGTAAAGCACATTCGATGCGAGCCACTCTAATTTTTGGAAGGAACCGTTTCTGACAAATCTGGATCGAGGCTCCACTAAAACCACCTTGGAGTGAATACCATGTTTTTACTTTTTTACTTACAATTAAGACGTGTAGTGGTCCCGTTTGAATTCATTCGGTGTCCAGTTGTTATCCCAGCATTTGTTCGAAAACTACTAGTTGAAGTTCGGAAGGGCATCTGCAGATTCCAATGACACGGAAGACACGCTATGCCTTAATCGTAACTTTCCGTGCTATTCTTTCGAAAATCGAAAATGTTTGAGCAGGCTCGTCTTATTGAAGACGTACAAGTTGTTTCTGAAGTATCGAGACCCAGCTTAATTAATACATAATAATTACGAACAGTCTTACGTCGTTATCAATTCTCCGAAAAATGTTCAAAGTTGTGTGGGAATTGGGTAACACGATATTAATTTTTGGATGAATCTTGCTGTTGACGCAATATACAACTGTCGCGAAACGTATTTAAAGGCATTTGGATTCCAATCCGCGAGGTTGTGTGTTAATTGGGGGTAAAAACAGTTTTTAAATCTAATGTCTTATTTAATTTTTCGGATGCAATTGAAACTTTCTCAATCTAGTGTATTATTTAAAATTTTTGTGGAATGTCTTGTTTAATTTATTGGGTGCAGTTGGAACTATTCAAAAATGTTTTTTTGAATTTTTGGGTGCAACTCGAACCTTTTTACCATGCCAGTTTGATTCATCTTGAAAATGTCTCAACACGTATTTTTTGGAGATTAGATGATGATCGAGGTAAAATGTTATTTTAATTCATGCGTTGCTCTATTTACAAGTTAATTCTCCCTTCGTGCAGGCACTCTCGCTCCATGCCGAAATACTTCCACAAGCGGTCCCATTGATTTTTCTTGTGAAGCATCGCTAGTACTAAAACAACTGGAAGTTGCCAGACAGAGCACCAAAATAATTTGCGAGCTTGAATATTCGCAGCAGTAATCCCCTCTGAGGTGGGAGAACCAGGCGATTTATAGTTTGCTCTTTGTTGTCGCCAAAATCGAAAGGCAAGTAACGTGAGCCAGAAATTAGCTAGACTGGAATCAATGGCGAACACCCAATCAGTGACTCCAAAATAGCTCATGCAAAAACAGATGGGGAACATCAATAGAGAGTATCTTAAAGCAACCCTGGCATTAAGTTTCGGATCTTCTGCGGCTGTCATGACATAGCCGGCTTTTTTGTATTGATCCGCGATATTATGAGACAAAGAGTTAAAATGAGGGAATTGCCACGCATATAGCAATGCAGCTAGGCACCATCCGCCTGGGTGAGATAATGATGTAGATGCCGCCCATCCCATGAGCGGAGGTATGGCGCCCACTATTGCTCCGACCCATGTGTTGACAATAGATCGGCGTTTAAGCGATGTATAGATCCATCCATACAAAATGATATTTGCAAGACCAAGAGTTGCAACCACCTCATTAACACCCGTGTAGAGAATTGATGTTCCAAGTAGTCCACACATACTAGCGAATATGTATGCTTGTCTCGGCGTTATTTTTCCAGTAACAACGGGCCTTAAGGATGTTCGATGCATTCTTTTATCAAATTCGGGCTCACGACCCATATTTATGGCATTTGCGGAGCCCGAACATAACGCAGTCCCTATGGTGAGGTACACTAATTCGGCCACTGATAGAGAATTAGGAGATATCGCGTAAGAACAGATTGAGCTCAAAGTGACCAATATGGTGAGGTTTGGCTTTGTAAGTTTCAAGTAATGACCAATTGACTTTTTCGGACTGATCTTTTCATTTAGTCGATTATTGATCTGTTTAGGGACTATCTTGAACGGGCTGGGCTTATATTCTTTCAACGATACATTGCCCTTTCGACGAATCGCAAGGGTATCTGACTCTTGATATGCAGAACTTCTTCCCGTGAACTTAGTTAGTTTTCTTTCTCCAGTACTGCAAGCTCCCGTAGTTTTCAAGGTTTGATTTCTGGTCTGATAACGTCTCATTAGAAAGGCGCCAGAGTTACTCTTCCGGATTAAAGTGACATTCGAGATAAAATTTTGGTCTAGGAATAAGTCTTTCTTCAAGTTGGAAAAAAAGAAATTGAAATTTTTAACATAGTTGAGTTTTGAGAAGCCGATCAATTTTTGAGACATTTCGTGGAGGTAGGTGTCTGCTATTACTCTAGATGTTAGTTTATGACAAAAATACACGACTATGTAATGGTTTTGAAATATCGCGACTCCCAAAAAAACTGGTCATATCAAGCACCTGCAGAACTCAATTTTGCCTCGTTAGATTTCTTATTCTCTAACTTATTTTCGATTAAATCATGAAATGCAATAATAGATCTGACAAGTGTGCTTATATATACCATCATCAATTCGTCATTAGTCTTGACAGTGAACGCAGTTGCAAGCGCATAAGAAGAATTCTCAGCGCTGTCGACCGCGCTTCTATTGAAGGCTCTTTCGGTTTCACCTGACCCGTAAGCTAGATTTGGTAATAAGTTAAAAACATTTTGTAGCTTTCCCAATATTGAGTGGTTGATAGGAAGCTTTTTTTCTTTCACTTTCTCGAGGTATGCAGAGATATTCCTCAATTTCTGATGTAATCCCAACAAAGATTGATAATTCTCAGTCACTTTCAAAGACAAATTTCCCGCAGCATGGTCTCTTATATCTCTCAACAAATGTTCAACACCAATTTCTTCTGCCTCTTCTGCCTCGATGAATGATGGCACATGCACGAAAGTTCTCTCTGCCTTCGAGCCATCATGTTTTATATCATCCATGGCAAAATAGGCATCTGTAGGAATCCCTACCGGGCGAGGTTGCACGTCAACAATAACCAACAATGGAGTATTCGTGTACCTTCCGAAAACATCATTTATTTTCAAATCTGAAGCCTTGAGTTTAGGACCTGAATGGTACCAGCCAATCAATTTTTCCTTGGCATTGATCTTCTTAAACATTTCACACATAGATTCGATATAATTATGGTCCAAAAACCAAACAGATGGGTTCTTTTCATCTTCTTCAAAAGGAATAGCAAATGAATTTGTGACCTTTATGAGATCGCTAGATTTGTCTCCCAAAAGCACTCCAACAACCCTCTTCTTCGAATCTTTGGCAACTCTATCATAGTGATCGGCAACCGATAATAAAACTAGTGGTGATACTGTGACATTCTTTTGCAAGAACGATGTCTCGTTGCTAAGGGTTGTCATGTCTGGCAAGTGTGTAGTTAGGTTGTCGGTGGCACCTTTCGCCTCCAGTCAAGCGCGCACCACACTTCAAATGCAACGAAACCTTATGTAACGTACACAAATAACCATGTTCGGTCAGGTAGTGATCGGTCCGCCTGGCTCGGGGAAGTCCACATATTGTTATGGAATGTACCAGTTTCTTTCAGCAATAGGTCGAAAATGCTCAATCATTAATCTAGACCCTGCAAATGGGAACCTTCAATACCCAGCATGTGCATTTAACATCCGAGATTTCATTACTTTAGAGGAGATCATGGAGGCGCAAAACCTAGGACCAAATGGAGGGCTTATGTATGCGCTCGAAAGTTTGTGTGAAAATTCCATGGAAACTCTCTTGCAACAATGGCACGAATTAGGTAAGGATAGTTACTTGTTGTTTGATTGCCCTGGTCAAGTTGAGCTCTTCACACATCATGAGTCTTTCTTTCAAATTTTCCACCGTCTCAGCAAAATTTTTGATGCTAGGCTTTGCGTCATTCTGTTGGTTGACTCTGTTTATTTAATGAGTCCTTCTCTGTATATATCAGTCTTATTGTTAAGCTTGCGCTCAATGCTACAACTAGATCTTCCGCATATCAATGTTTTATCAAAAATTGATATGCTTCTGTCGTACGGAGATCTAGATATGAGACTTGACTACTATACTGAAGTTCAGGATTTAAAATACTTAAGGGCTCATCTTTACAAAGAGTCGCCTCTGGTGCTAGGTCAAAATTTTGTTCGTCTAACAGAGATGATCGCTGAAATCGTTGAGGATTTCAATTTGGTTTCATTCGAGGTCCTTGCGATAGAAAACAAGAAGACTATGATAAGTTTGCTCCGCTGCATAGATAAAGCTATAGGTTACTCCTTTGGAAGCACTGAAATAGGTGGCGATCTGGTATGGAGTCAGGCAATTCGAAATAGTGGTTCTGTAGAAGATGTGGTGGACATTCACGAGAGATGGGTTGAGCGGAAAGACTACTACGATAATTTAGAAGAAAAGGAAGAACAATCCGTTAGCAATGCCTCTAGGGGCCAAGCGGAGGAGTATATGGATTAAATATAAATTCTTACCATTTGTGTAATTTGGCTACATAATTAGTTTCGATGCAGTCGTTGTATCTTCGTCACCAACATAACTTTCCAAAAAGCTGGAAAGTGAATTTTTGAAATCTTGTATTTTTCTCTCGAGTTCGGGAATCATTCGCTTCGTCTCACCAAGAACTTCTGTTTGTTTTTTTACCTCATAACCATCTGAATTGGCTGACCTCATGCTATCAAGAAGCTCTCTTTGTTCTCTAATTTCCCTCAAATACAAATCTTTCTCTTTCAATAACCTTTGCAAGGCCTTGACCTTTATCTCTAATTGGGATGGAGCCATTATGTGTAGTAAAAATTCGGAGCACGCGCAATTTTCTCGAACTGCCTCGTTAGAAAGCTCCCGGCTGGTCATTGGCCAGCAAAAATTAACTACCAGTAGTTTCTTTCCCACGAAACTACTGGTATGTCAGCTCAACAGTTTCACTATGCAAATTTGTAAAGTAAATAATACAAATCATATCGGTTGTTGTTGTTTATTTCACTCTAACGAGGCACGAATTGTTGCTTTGAGGCGCATCCACCAAAAAGCACGAATGTACAGAAATCACGGCTCAGTCACAGAACAGAAAAAAAAGATCTAGCTTCAAACACTTCAAAGACGCAAAACTTAGCTTATCTCAAATTGAGCTACATAAAGAAAAGACTTGAAACTCAAAGGATTTGATGATTCAAACCCCAACGTATTTTCTTATGAACTGATTCTTAGACAAATGAGTAGACACTGGGTAATTTTTCTTTCGCCGTGCTCTGAAGGACGTGGTTGCAATAGAATTTTAGGACGTTTTAGGTAGAGGCTCGGAAAAATAGTGAGGGTTGACTAAAGATAGATCTGTCCAAGACCTATCAATCTAAAAGGTTGTAGTCTTGAATTTAATGTTAAATGCGGAACTGAAATTTCACGCGAATCGTTTTGTCTTCTCCTACCCAACTGGCAATCATGGAGCAAAGTTTTGCAAAATTCTCGCAAAGTTTGGAAAACACTCTACAAATTTTGCTGACTAATTTGGAGATTTCCGAAACAAAAACCCAAGATGCGAGCAAGAATGTTGCCTTACTTGCTGAAAGTGTGAAAGCTGCTTCAAAGAGTGTTCTTATAGAGCTTGGTGATGGGCTCTGGGCTCAAAAGTCTCGAAAAGAAGCCATAGATTTCTATAAAAGAAAAATGAAAAGTATCTCAATTGAAAAAGATCACATTAGTGCTAATATTAAGGAAGTTAGAAAAACTTTGAACGATTTACGAAGCTTGGAAGATTTATTTCGAGCCCAAGTTGAGGAGAGCAATATAAGCAGTGAAATTTTGCCAATCGTCGACATTCAAGAAATCTTGGATGAAGATGGTAATTTGATAGGAGCGAACTTGAATAACGAACCTTTTACTGCCAGATCAGGTCTGATGAACGACGATCGAAGCCCGCAAATTGACTTAAGGAATAAGGAAGTCGAGAATCTGCAATCTTTACAGATTAGAGAGCTTTTGAAGGACATGGAAATCTGGGATTCAGATTGCGGTACCAACACTCAATCAGTCACCAGTAGTGCCGCCAAGTATTGTCAGGAGTCGAACTTTGCTTACATTTGTGGAGCAGACGAGGAGACTTCATCACCAAAGGTAGATCGAAAAACAGAAAAGCACAATTTGTTACAGCTTGAAGTCATAGCAAATGAAATATGCCTGGAGGAGAATATGGGAGAAGAAGAAGAAGAGGATAATGCTGATTGTAGTTCTCAAGATTCAAATGATAATGCTAGCGAACCTGAATCTGACTTGAACGAACAGTTCTCTCTTCTTCCTTACTCCTCAAAGCATCATGATCGCCTATGGAAGGAAATTGAAGATTTAAGAGCAAAAAAGAAGCAAAGCATACTTACGAAAGTTGAAAAGAGGGTCCACTTCAAAGAAGAAATTGAGGTAAAGGAGGTGGAGAATGTTGGGAGACTTTTACGTGATGTAGAATATGAAAAGCAATCCATTCTGCGTTTCAAAGAGAATTTAATCATGAATACTCGCTCTGACTCTAAATTTTCATCTACTGCTTCATCAGAAAGAAATAAAACTCCAGCAGAGTCCTCATCTCCCTGCGTTAGTAAAGAAGTCACAAGAGATATAATCGAAAAACCTTACAATGCCGAAATATCAGCCTCATTTTCAAATCCCAATGCTGTTGAAGAGTTCAATGCTAAAGCAACAAACAGAAAGTCCAAAAATAGTCGCTTTAAATCTTCAAGACTCATTGAAGCGAACGGGACTGCAAATGAGAGCTCACACCAAGTTAAATCGGTCGTGAGTGGTGGATACCTCGATGACTCTGAACATAAAGACTCAAATTTACTTCTGAATGACAAAACGCGACTCGTTGAAACTGATGAGTTTTATAATTTAGAAAAAGAGGTGGCTAAAGATCGCAAAAAGAATGTGACATCCAAGTTCAAGAAAATGATTCATCAAAACCCAAAGCAAAGCCCCCAAGGGAAACAATCGTTTCCTCTATCATCATCTATATCAGAAAGGGATCTTGAGGAGGTTAGTGAGCCATATATCAATTGTACACAGAAGGTACTCGATGGTCCACAAGGGTCAGAAGATTGTACGCGAGGGTTAATTTTTGCTTACAACTCAGGTTCATTTGACGATGACCTAGATTTGATTGGCCCCGTTGTAAATGAAATGAAGGATTTTGAGAAAATTAATTCAATTATCGATTCTATGTCAGCATCGGTGCGCCAATCCGACGTGCATGCCGAAAAAGATGAAGAGTGTGATCAATACAAATCACACTTTGACTCAGTACCCAGCGATAGCGACGAAGAGATCTTCATGACTGAAATTGTTGAGAATGAATATGACCCTTTAAGCTATAGCCCCGAAGAAGACTCTACAATTGAGCAAGACATTATTCAGCGAGAGATTGAGAGCAACTACTACCGCTTGAGACAGAAGATTTACGCAGATTTTTGAAACGATGCTGCAACTAGAAGTCATTCTTTTGAATATCTGTTCATTGCAACGATAACTCAAAGTGTGAATGGATACTGGGAGCCGTACCCACGCTTTTCTGATGGAGGAAACGGGTATGGAACATCTGGGAATCAGTCGTGTGGGAAAAAAAGATCAGGTCTATACACAGGAAATTTTATAGTAAGCAAAGATTTGCTTGATTTAGTCTCCGTTCTCTATGGGTCTCACTGGTGACTGACAGTACCAGATATTTCACTCCGTAAAATTATTTTCCAGTCCTGGTATTTTTGCTTGGCAATATTATTGATAACGAAACACGCGTGATCAGATCCGAATTTGCAGAAATTTCTGCAGAGATTTTTAACTGTTTAAGATCGTGGAGTGTAATCGATTTCAGGTTGAGTAAATGAGTCGCAACATTTATTCGGAAAATTTTACAGAATCATTCATATTTTGATGCACAGCTTTACTAAACCAGAATCAAATTCGAGCTCAATTATTTGATTTATGTATGAAGATAATTGTGATTGAGATTACGTTTTACCTTGTAAACCATGCGGTGGGTAAGAACTGCTTTCCACTGCCTCTGCACCATCAGATATCCCAAGTTAATGTCCCTGACATTATCGTGTAAGACAGGCCATAATTTCAAGGCTCTGCGGTAGTCGCACGGCAACACTTTACTACATCAATTGCTTATGTCCGAAAACGTACTTCGAAGTCCGCTACCGCTAATTTGTAAACTTAACAAATTGTTGTTTGTGAAATTCTCTTTAAAAATGCTAAAGGCCAAAAAATAGCTAATCGACTATTTTAATTGGCTATTAGTGGAGCATCACATATTCACAGTTGTGCTGCTACACATAGATATACTGCATATTTTCTTCCATGAGGGAAAATTCACTAAATAAGATGCAACTAGCAAAGCTTCGTTTATTTCTCGATTAAAGATAAATTTTCCGGATCAAACTTATTTTTTGTCAATAATGATTTGCTGAAATTTTTGAGTTTGTGCACTGGCTTTTCAATTTTTTGGCCAACAATCGAGGTATTTTGGGTAGCAGTTTTTTTTTGGACGCCCACACCCCGCCCCCGCGGAATTTCATTGTATTTAGATGGTCGGCGTTTCTACTCCCATTTCACAAATTTACCGGCCCAAATTTAGTTCGCTAATACTTCAACATGTCAGCACTTTTGAGGCAACGAGTTAAGTATGCTCCATATTTGTCAAAATTGAGAAAGCCCGAAGAATGTGTTGAGCTCTTCAAGCATGGCCAATATCTTGGATGGTCCGGATTTACTGGTGTTGGAGCTCCAAAAGTTGTCCCCAAAGCCTTGGTCGACCATGTGGAGCAAAACAATTTACAAGGTAAATTTGCTTTCAATTTGTTTGTCGGGGCATCCGCAGGACCAGAGGAGTCAAGATGGGCTGAAAACTCTATGATTTTGCGTAGGTCGCCGCATCAGGTCGGCAAACCTATCGCTAAAGCTATTAATGACGGAAGAACCATGTTTTTTGACAAGCATTTATCCATGTTTCCTCAAGACTTGACTTACGGATTCTACACCAAGGAAAAGGAAAACGATTTGCTTGACTATACTATAATTGAAGCTACAGCTATTGCTGAAGATGGATCAATTATTCCAGGGCCCGCTGTGGGTGCTTCACCTGAAATGATTTCTGTTTCAGACAAAATTATAATTGAAGTAAACACTAAGACACCTTCTTTTGAAGGAATGCATGACATCGATATGCCAGTGAATCCTCCTCACAGGCAGCCTTATCCGCATACAACTTGCGATTACCGTGTTGGTGTTACCTCCATTCCAGTGGACCCATCTAAAGTCGTGGCAATTGTCGAATCTACTACCAGAGATAAGGTTCCACCAAATACTCCCTCCGACTCCACTTCGAAAAAAATAGGATCCAACCTTGTCGATTTTTTTGAACATGAGGTTAAAATGGGAAGATTGCCAGACAACTTATTGCCTCTTCAATCCGGAATAGGAAACATTGCCAATGCTGTGGTAGAAGGATTAGCAGGGTCTAAATTCAAAAACCTAAATGTCTGGACTGAGGTCTTGCAAGACTCTTTTCTTGACTTTTTCGATTCTGGATCATTAGACTTTGCTACTGCCACGTCTATTAGATTGACAGAGGCTGGATTCGACAGATTTGATGCTAACTGGGATGAGTTTTCCAAAAAGTTGTGCTTAAGATCACAAGTGGTATCTAACTCCCCTGAAATCATAAGAAGACTAGGTGTCATTGCAATGAACACTCCTGTGGAAGTTGATATTTATGCTCATGCCAATTCCACAAATGTAATGGGATCCAGAATGTTGAACGGATTAGGAGGTTCAGGTGACTTTTTGAGAAATGCTAAATTGTCCATTATGCATACTCCATCAGCCAGACCTTCAAGATCCGATCCAACGGGACTTTCTTGTGTAGTTCCTTTCGCCCCACATGTTGATCAAACTGAGCACGACTTAGACATCATTGTGACTGAACAAGGCTTAGCAGATTTGAGAGGGATGGCTCCTAGGGAAAGAGCCATAGAAATCATTAACAAATGTGCACACCCAGATTACAAGGATCAGTTGAAAGATTACTTTGACAGAGCTTGCTTTAATGCGAGAAAGGCAACTTCGTTGCATGAGCCTCACATTTTAAAGGACGCTCTCAAGATGCATATGAACTTCCAAGAGCATGGTACGATGAAATTGGAGTCTTGGGACAAAACCTTTTGAGTACCTCTCGGTTCATGTTTCATTCAGAAAATATGGCAATAGTAATTGGGAAAATTGGCTTGATCTAGATTCGATGCGAGAGTGAGCACGTGACTACTGCGTATCTTCTAGAAAATTTCTCGAATATATGAGATTCAATTCTCCTAGTTACCTTGTAGTTCCAACCACAATGATACGCCTCTCAGGAAAATCGTATGGTCTTAAGAGAATTTTTTTGATTCAAAAATTGGGCTCAAGGAATTTTCGCTCAACGAACTCGCGGCCAATTGATTTCAACCCATACAATGTTCTAGGTGTAAATAAAAGTGCAAGTGCGTCTGATATCAAAAAGGCTTATTATCAACTTGTTAAAAAGCACCACCCTGATGTTAATAAAGAAAAAGGAGCAGAGAAGGAGTTCCATAAAATCCAGGAATCTTATGAATTATTGAGCGACAAGGAAAAACGAGCTCAATATGATCAATTCGGTGGAGCAGCCTTTGACGCAAGCGGTAACTCCAATCCGTTCACAAAGGGAAACCCTTATCAAAACACTGGAAATCCCTTTAGTGGTCAAGGTGATCCTTTTAATGGAATGGGTTTTGATTTTGAAGACTTGTTCAAGCAAGCATTCAATGGGGGCGCAAGGGGAGGGAGTAATAGCAGAGCACAATTCGTGACAGAGCATGTGGGCGACAACATTGAGGTTCTCAAATCAATAAAATTCAAAGATGCTATCTTCGGAACGAAGATTGATGTGAATTACAAGGCCGTGGATTCGTGTCATACTTGCTCAGGATCAGGTTTGAAGGTTGGAAAAAAGAAAAGTACATGCCCTACGTGCCACGGAACAGGTCAAAGCACTCACATAATTGGAGGATTTCAAATGGCTTCTACCTGTAACACCTGTCATGGAACAGGAGTTAGTATTAAAAAAAGTGATCAGTGCTCAAATTGTCATGGTGCAGGAGTCGAAGAAGTACCAAGATCAACATCAGTTGATTTACCAAGCGGAATTGCTGATGGGTCAAGAGTCCGTATTCAAGGGGCTGGAGATGCACCATTCATAACTCAAGATGCCCACAATAAGTCTAGAAAGGGAGATCTTATTGTTCGAGTTAATGTTCAAAATGATGAAGTATTTCAGCGGTCCAACAGCAAAATTATTCTTAACTTTGACATTTTAACCACTACAGCTGCACTAGGCGGAGAAATTGTCGTACCAACTATCGACGGCCAAAATATCAAGCTCAAGGTGAGACCTGGCGTTCAAAATGGGAAAAAGCTCACAATTCCTGAAAAAGGTGTGCCAATAAACCGCAACATGAATAATCGTGGCGATATGGAAGTCATCTTGAATGTCAAAACTCTAGTTCCTCAGACACCCGTACAAACTGCATTATTCGAAGCTCTTGCGGATGCATTTAACGACAAAAATGCAAAGCGCACACATGGTGATTGGAAATTGGAGACTGACGAGGAGGCTGTTGAGTCATTTGACGAAAAAGACTTGCATCCTTCTAAATTGCATAGAATAGGAAAAATGCTTGGCAAATTCTTCAACCTTAAGGATGATGCGAAGTAATGATCATGGTAAACCATGCTTTCTTGTACATACCTAGAATTCAAATCGATAAAATTTAATTAGCATAAACCAGCAAGTGAGGGTGTGAGAACGAAACTCGTCTCGAATGCGACACATAGATGATAAAAGCGACTAACGTTCTCAATCAGCATCCTATTACCTTCTACGAAGGTTCCTTCAATGTGGTGCGACTATAATTTTCCTCCGCAAAGATTCTGAAATGTCTGCCATTTCTGCCTTTAAGCAATCAGAGAATCAAATAAGTAGGTAATACAAGCCAAATATTTACGTCACTTCGGGTCTCGTAATGACATATGTCTCTTTCATCAAATGACTGGACTATAAAAGAAGTTAGTAGCTGACGGCTACAGTAGATACAGCCCTCATTGCGTACCCCACAAGAAGCTTTAAGAGGGCTCACTTGAAATCGCAAGCGGGAGGCAAACCTTCACAAACTTCTCATCCATTACATTTAAAGGTCTGAAGGTCTTGCGCTGGATTCATGGCAAAGGTTGCCCATACATTTCCTCGGGGCTTTCAATGTTCCGTAGTCAAGAGCTCAAAACACTATAGAATTCAAGTATTCGAACAAAGACCTTAAATTGTTTTTCGATTCATATCTATATTTTCAACGATTTGAAACGTGTGTGATACGCTCTCAATTTGCCCAGTTTCTCTCGGCTATCTCAAAAGACTGCTCTTGCACATACTGACGCGGAATATCCGGCAAAATTTGCCCCCGATAATAATTTAGCGAGATTTCAAATCATTCAAAACCTTACAGAGTTCTTGACCATCTTCTGCAGTCCTCACTTTGAGTACGTAAGTATCAATCTTATTCTCATTGGCAACAGGAACTCTAACAAAGGATCCGTTCCCTATGACAGAGTAGGACATATTTCTTATTATAGACACATTTAAGAGAACTCTGAGGCTTCCGTCAGCCCTGATTAATATTCTGCTTGTGCCTTTTTCGTCCGAGTGCAAAACCTTAAGCTCCCCTTTGCCCAAGGTTTTGTAGATATTTTCCTTATCATCAGGATTGAAGGACATAAGTTTCGTCTTCCGCTGGAATACAACCGTTTCGGATTCTTCACCTGTTGCTGTGTCTAATTTCTCATTGTTTAGTGATGCAACTGCGTCGAATTCGATGTTTGGGTTATCTTCCAAATCGCCAGCCGTTTCCGTATCAGTAGCCGATCGCATATTATTTCCCAAAGGAGTCTCATCTTCTAGATTTGGAGCTTGAACATTGGTGTTTTGCAAACCAGTGGTAGAATTGAAAGCACTTGGCACTGAGTCGCTAATGTTAGTAGGGTTGTCACTTCCAGAAGCTCGATTGGCAAAATTGTTACCGGATATATAATTCGCTTTACTCTCTGTACTTTTTGACGCCGAATTAACGCTAAACAGAGGCTTACTGTTATCATTTCCGTGTTCGTGAGTGCCATAATTGCCTTTGATGCCTATTGCCGTTTGGTGACTACCATCATTAAAAGAAAAGATTGGCGCCCCTTCTTTGGTGTCCTTTGATTTAGACTGTTGCAGGCCAAATTCAAATGATGTTGGTGCCAGAGATGTACTGGATATATTTCCAACAGCTATCTCTTTCTGGCCTCTATTATCATTGAAACTTGATGCTGTATTAAAATCGAGAATTGGATTTTCTTCATCTTCGGTATTGAGCCTAGTTATGTTGGATCCGAAAGAGAAAGCGCCTGATTTTGCATTATTAATTTGATTTGCCATTTCATCCTTTGCTTTCATTTCCTTACCTGAAAGCTTGAAAACAGGGTCCTGAATTTGCTTGTTGAAAGTGAATGTTGGGCCTTTTATCTCGATCTCGGAGCCAGAGTCTAACTCCACCATTTTTGATGCTGGTCTCGCTTCAAATGTGAAGGGAGATTGATTCGTCGTAGGTTTTGTACTTAGATTGAATTGAGGACCCTGAATCTTGACGTTTTTTGTACTGCCTTTGTCGGAATCATCATCGCTTTCGCTCGTGCCTCTGCTTTGTGAAACTTGAGCGATAGGTTCTTTCGTTGGGATTGTTGATGACTGAAATAGGTGTGACGACGCATTGAATGAGCCAATTTTCTGGCCTGCAGGCTCAAAATTGGAAGCTGCGCCTATTGGCTTAGGCCTCGAGCCACTCTCAATTTCTTGGTAGTATCTGATGTACTTGTTCACAAGAGGTCTAAAATCAGCGACGCCTTCGTCCACATTAACCTTCTTGACCGAGTTTGAGAATGAGATGCCCAAAGCTTTAAGCTTCTCTTCTCTCTCGATACTATCAGGATCATTTTCACAAAAACCTGGGCTCGGTTTGGTTTGGAGATTGAACATTTTGCCTCGTGGTTTCAATATTTTCCTTCTCGCTAAAACATCAGATGATGCAAATATTGGGGTGCTATTTTCATTATCATGAGATCCTATTGCCGTACCGTCCTTCGTGATTTGCTCTTCGGCACCTCTCTTGGCCATTTCGTGCTTGCGGGCTGGGGCGTATGGTCACGACTTATTTTCGCTGATTTCTGAACACTAGGGCTCATGCCCCAAAGGTCTCGCTGTCTCGTGATGCGACTGTACACACTTCTTGCGAGCGCTCTTCGCCTCGCATTCCATAATACCTAACTTAAGCACGTGATGAACTGGACGCAGTCTCCGTTGCGGAAAAAAAAGAAGAAAAGTTTGACTCGTAATCTCTTTTCTGAACTATATCGAACTTTTGAATCAAAGTATGTGTTAATCAGCTCGAATAGCTTTAAACTATTAAGGAATTCGTCGCAGGAACAATTACAGAAACAATCACAGGAACAATCACAGGAACACATTTAATATATTCCGCAGGAATATCTCTCAGGAAATCAAGAGAATCGAAATGCTCGCGGCACAATTTCAATGTCTATAAATGAGTCATGGAAGCTCCATGAATTGTGTATCGAGTTATTTTAAAGAGTGAAGCTTAGTCTTGTGATGTTCGTATTATTAGTATTCACGGTCTGTTAATACTCTATGTTGTTGCCTCCGAATCATCTATTTTCTTTAAAGCCCTGCACTATGAAGCAATGAACACTAACCAACTAGATGGCTCCAAAGATTCAACAAACTAAGGCCGCTAAGGCCGCCGCCGCTTTGGCCGGTGGTAAGAAGGGTAAGAAGAAGTGGAACAAGGGTAAGGTTAAGGACAAGGCTCAGCACCTTGTTGTTTTGGACCAAGAAAAGTACGACAGAATTATGAAGGAAGTTCCAGGTTTCAAGTATGTCTCTGTTTCTGTCTTGGTTGACAGATTGAAGATTGGTGGTTCTATGGCTAGGGTTGCTTTGAGACACTTGGAGAGAGAAGGTGTCATCAAGCCAGTCGTCAAACACTCTAAACAAGCCATTTACGTTCGTGCTTAATTAGTATTATCTGTACTTCATTCAATCAAAGATCAGTAACAATAAAGTTTCGTACATATCATCAGCGAATTTTTTAAGTAGAGTTTCTTTTAGAATTATTTTGCCTGCATCGAGCCTTGTTGAAAGAGAACAAATCTTCTTCCATCCAAGGTCATGCTTGGCGTTAGACCACGTTTACATCACGCAGCACAAAGACGAAAGTTCCTAACATTAGGGCTGCTGTTCAATGGAGAAGATAAGACTCACAAAATCACGAAAAAAATTAATGTGCCATCGAGCCTTCTATATCGTGTAGTAGCAGATGTCACGAAATATGAAGATTTCGTTCCGTTTGTTACGAAATCATTTGTCAATGAATACGATGAAAAGACAGGCCTTCCGACTATGGCCGGGTTGAGAGTGGGCTGGAATGAGTATGATGAAAAGTTCGTCTGCAAGCTAAGATGTATAAAAAACGAACTGCTTATTGTTGAATCTGCCACAATACTGTTATTTGAATATTTACACAATGAATGGAAATTTAAAGAAGTGACAAGCAATTACACCAGTGAAAAATCAACCATAGTTGATTTCTGCTTGAAATACAAATTTAAGAATCCTTTCTATAACACCGTTTCTTTCCTATTTCATGACAAGGTGACTAAAGTTATGATGAAAGCGTTTGAAGATCGTGCTCTCGAACTCAAAAGGAGAAAGTTGGAGGGAAGACTTGGCAGTTAATATTTATAATTTTACAACATTACACAGCATTATTTAACAATAATAACTAACAATTTTTTGCTTATTCACAATACTTTAGGAATAAGCGAATGCTGCCCAACACTATATCCTTTCAAATTGTGATGCGGTATTCTTGCCAAAGAGGTGTCAGGAATATCTAATAGAGCTCTCTGCCCCCCTTCTTTCCATCTTATTTTAGAAGGGCATAATTCATCACCCAAGTCACTGAGAGAGGAGAAGCTAGAGTCCCGTATTTGATATTGAGTCCTGACGTACATAGTCGTTAAGGGTGTCATAGTCGTGGGCTTAACAAGAGGTTTATTGACCCAACTATCATCAAATCCAAGCGGGCGGATACATTTGACGCAATTTCTCAAATACTGCCTCTGGCTCTCAAACTTCACAGTGGGCGCCCACTTTTCATCCCCGGTCGTATCCCTTCCGCCCGAAGGCTCATCAGTGAATCTCAGGCCGAGAAATTCATCAAAGTCATTTTCAATCTCATCATCTTCATCAGAGCCGCGGGTGTCACTCATATTTTGTATATACCCTTCGATATCTTCCGAATCTCTTTCGTGAGGCATGTCGGATTCCCCATTAAGAAATTCATCTTCTGAACTAATGGTGAAAGTAGCAGAATTTGCATTTGAAAGTGATCTTTTGCGATATTGATCACAGTTGTGGTGTGTAACTATAGATGCCATTGAGGAAGGCTTCCTTAACTTGCTTCTTTCTTGGGGCACCTTGATTGCTTTGATTGATTTAGAGTTCAGGGCAGTGGGAGCCACTATTCTTGTTTTGAATCTGGAAAATCTTTCCTTCAATCTCGTACTGCTTGAATTTTCGACCAAAGGTTCAGAGCGAGACCTCATGCGCCGCGTAACCACATCGTTGAAGAAAGGTGTATTTTGGCCATGAATTTGAGACCTTCTTCTTGGAACCGTTCTGTACTTTGGAATCTCTCTCTCAGTCAAATCCAATGACACGTCTTTGCCAATCGATAAGGCAAGATTCCAATCTATTAACTCCTGAGTCGACGAAAAACAAAGAAGAAACTGTTCATTCTCCAAACGAAGCCTCAAGACATTTGGTTTCTTTGTGTAATCAGTAGCTAAGCCTATCTTAGCATACTGCAAGGAATAAGAGCGTAGCAATTTTTTTTGCTTGCAGGCTTTAAGAACCTTATGCGCCACAACCAGGGAGAAGCCGCCATTTGTTTGGTCATAAAAGGCCAGCTGCTCTAAAGTGAGTGGTATTGCGAGTTCGAAAAGTTTTAGTTTGTCACATACTCGGCGTACCTCCATATCGAGCTCTGTAGTAACAATAGAGTTGAGGTGGGTTTCCGAAATCGAACCTACTGGCCTCAATTGATTAATTTCATTGCTTTTGATACTCGATAAGGTCGAATCCAACTGATTTGGCATCGAGTATACATTGAGTTGAGTGGAATTCAACTCGATGACCACATTTTTCCACGTCCTTGTGGGAGATACTTCGTAGGGTGAAAGCCACTCTAGCTTTCGGGAGCAGGCTCCAACTTTATATGCAGCAGGTGAATATGGAGGCAAATCTTCTTTCCCACATTCAGCACCGAAAATTGGAAACCTCGGGCATCCTCCAGGGGTGATATCACGGTACTGAGGTGGGTAAGCAGGCGCAGGATCTATGAAATCTAGAAATTCGCTTTGCGCATGAAATTTCGGGACCAAAAATTCTGTACTTCCGAGTACGTCTTTGGTAGGCTGTGTAGGGGAGCATTCGACGGATGTGAGTGAAGACGGAGAAGAGTTCAAGGGCAGGAACGGAGAGTGATCTTTATCTTGGGCATCAAACAGTATAAACCCCTTCTCACCGTCGACTTGGAAACTGTCTCGACTCTGGTTAGAGATTTTGGATATAGGTCTTCTACAGAGACCAATATCTTCTTGAGGATATTCTCCTGTTGGAAATCCTTGGCAGCTCACTTTATTATTCAATATCATGGTTTGACAGGCAAAAGCAAATTCGGGCTTTTTGAGGAAATATCTGGAGATCCGAATTTATGGGTCTGAAATGGCACGGGATGCTATGTAATTTTAATTTGAAAGAAACGCTAACTTGAATTTTTTAATCGAAGACTCTGTGAACCGTGGAAGCAAGGAGTGCATCAAGGCCACAGAATAGGAGATCGCAGAGGGTTGCGACCTGATTCGAAAAAGAAATAAATAGAGACTGAGAGGCAATCAACTCACACGAGTTTACCAGAGAATCTTGAGAAGGTTTAAACTCTCCTTTCTATCATGATTTGATCTGGAGAAAATCTTCAAGATTTCAAACATGTTAATTGAAGTTTTATGAAATAGGTAACCACTGAGATTGTTTCCTATCTGAATTCACAGTCGTTTTCTCAAGAAATCATATGCAAGTTAAAATCGCAGATTGTCGCGCTAGATTATCGCCACAACTAAAGTTGATGTTTAATATGCATAATATAAGGACTTTGAGGTTTTAAAATATTTTCTTCTAAGACTCTCTAGTGGCAGCATAGGTACTGTAAAACTCTAGAGGAGTTTATTTAAGGACCTGGCTTGGAAAAACCACGACATTGCGGAACCCTGACCATGATAGACTGCATTCAAGTGAATAAGCGCGAGAAGTTGGAAAAGATAAGCAAGTTTACATTCCCGGCAAAACCAAAGTATCTATGGTGGAATATTTATACAGTGAGTTGCGAGGATAAGAGTTGTTGATTAAACATGCGGTCAAAAACTTCATGTTGAAATGTTTCCTGAATTGCTCAATTTTTAGAATTCAACTCTTCGAGAATAGGACCGTCGTTAATTTTATCTATGAGGGCCTGCTTCATTCCTTTGACTTTGTTTAACGCGATAAAGAGATCACTGAAACCGTCTGTCATATTTTTTGAGCGGTCAGTTTCAAATTGAGGCAGCTGCCTCCTCGCCCAATGCTTAATGCCCCGAGAAAATTTCAAACCAATAGTAACACTCGAGTCTTTATATCGTGAGACGCAATCCGCTTCCTCATTATTATCATTTCGCTTAGGTACTCCGCCATTGAAGAGTTCCACTTGGGTTACTGAGAATATGATATGCATGGCGTTGCTAAAATTGAACCACTTTAATGAAACACATAATATGATTTTGGGAAGCAAAGCGAACGAAAGGCCCAACTTGAAGTGGTCTGGAGCTGCATCCAGACAGAAAATCCTACTTTGAGAGTTGGAATCTGAACCTATTAAACATTGAAAGCTTTGAGGACAAGCCTAATCTTCAGAGAACCTGCTGAGATGGAGGGTGCTCTTTTATGATGTTTGGAGATCGGTGAACATGGCTGCACGAGGACTTCTCAATTTCGCCGAAGAAATATCGCCGAAAAAGGCGCTTGTTGCCTGCTAAAAAGAATCTCATTGATACACAAAATAATTAGTCGAAATGAGCCAAACTAATTAGGAAGAGGAATCTACAAGAATTTTGAAGAGTCACACGTGTTGAATTAAGGTGTCACCGAGCGAGAACATAGTCGTCATTTTCATCTGTGACCAATTTGTTGAGCTAGAAAACGGTTTTTCTTATGATCCCGAGTTAATCCAAAGATAGTCGACGAATTATGAATGAGTACAAAGCATACGAGAATGTATAGAGAGTAAAACACTTGGATATTCATCACAAATCAAAGCTTTCAAACCGTATTTTAATGTGAATTTTTGAGCTTTCTTCAATGTGTAGATTAATAAATGAGAGAAACTGTTAAGTCCTTTGATAAAGTCAAGTGCTTATAGGAAATGTATTCGTTAATGATCCCTAAAGCAACGGGGACCATCGATACTTATATAGGAAAATTGGGTCACGGCGATTGGCCCCTTATGTTGGTAGTGGTTTACGTCCAAGGAAAATCTTGGCCGTTGAAGATACGCGATTAGGCTAGTTGTTGATGAGAATGGCATCTGAGGCTGGTTACCGCCGATTCCGCATCGTGGGTAGCGCACTACCCATGGTGGTTCTGACAGAAACTTTTTGGGCCTCTCGTACCGCAGTCTTGAGGCTTGATTCTTGGTAAAAGCTTCTATGCATGAAATTACTTTCGCCTGAGTATCATTCGTATAGCAGATTTTGGCTAGAGCATCATGTGATATAGTGTGTTCGAGAAGTATGCGTTTATGCGTCAGGTTCGAGTTGGACGTAAGGACTTAAGAGAGATGTATTTGTTGATGATCCGTAAAACAAAGGGGAATCACCCGAGTTATATGGTAATGTCGGCCACGACTTGCGTTGCCGTATTCAGGCGATAGCGCCTTGATCGGGCTAGTCGTGCCGAGTGGTCGACCGGGTAAGCCTCCTCGAGGTAGGGGCTTATCGGTCTAGAACTCGGAGGAAGGAAACTAGAACGTTTCGGACCGAGCCTGGGGGCAAGGTCCGGCGTCATACCGCGTCTAGCCGCACATCGCAGTTCAATTGAGCACCTATGGGTAGCACACTACCCATGGGGAGTCTAACATTATGACTCGTATAATATTTTACGAGCTTACTTAACACGACTGACCACGTACCAATGTCATTCACCTGCAACTTGTGCCGAGGAAAAAACCCGAATCCATCGCTGATACAGGTCTCTGTAACGCGTGCACACACACCTGCAAATTATGGTTTCCAGTATCACATGATACGAGAAACACCACCTTTAGTGAATCCTGATACTGCTTGATATTATGATGGTTGTGATCATTGATATATACTCATTTTATTTTCTGAAGGAGAAAAAACAGCATCTAATTGTTTAGAATCAGCCAGGTTTTGACAATCGCGTTTTGTGTTGATGGCCATAGATGCGCATATTTGCATGGTGCGCTTAGCCAACATATGCTCAGCTTCCTGAAGCGATGAATGAACAGAGTGAAATATTCCGCAAGGCTCTAGGGGTAAAGATTCACTCTCTCACATATAGACAGCAAAATGCCTGCCAAATTTATCAGAGGAATCTAGATAAACTCAGGGAGAAGTACATAAGGAGGTCTCCAATTATTGAGCGTTACCATAACACACTCTAGGGGCTAAGAGTGGTGATATGATTGATTTCCAAATACTTGCTTGATGTAGAAATTGAGTAACTGTATTGGTAATGACACTGCTTATCTGTATCTGTATGTAATAAAATATTATTGATTGTATTCTCCCCACGGGTGTCCCTCGAGCTAAGGGGGCTCCTAAACTTTATAGTCTTCATTAGGGATGTACGCCTTAACCTAATTCTTTTCGGATCTTAATACAATTCTTAAAGAACAAGAATATTGTTTTGTATGTACACTGAAATTCAGAACAATAAAATCTGTCTCATCAAGTGTCTATTCTAAACCCTTGATTGTTGATTCATCCGAGTGCTCCAGCACTCGGAAATTCGCGTCCGGCCAAGTGTGCACATGTCTCTCAGTTCAAAACTTACAACCAGACCCACTGTACCATCTACAGGTATCATCAGATCCAATGATCTGAGTATACTCTTACATCTAAAGACTATGTATGTTGTCACTGGATAGCATTAGGAACCGCCCCTGGACCATTGTCCATGGGTTCGCCGAGCACCCCGATTTGCCGCGGATATTGAATTATGCTCTTGACCGTTTGCGTTCCTATGAAACCGGACTGAGCGAAGTATACTTTCACCACATGCTGTCACACTTCGTTGCATTTTGGACCAATAAGAAGTGGGGGAAGAAGTGGGGGAAGAATTGGCCCATATGTACTATTGACGCGAGCTGAGCACAGTTCATGCTGTTGGAACATGAGAAATTAGTGCTCCTGCTGGTACTGCATGTTAACACGACTACAAACAAACGGAATTACATCCATACACCGCGGTATAGAGATGTTGATGCATGATTGTGCACGACAGGAGTGCAGATAGGCTGTGTGAAAGAATGCCGAGGAGGAGCGGGGATTCAACTCCGCCCGGTCAGGTATAAATAGAGAAGCGGGAGTGCGGATTGGCGAATCCCCTATTGATTCTGAATGGTCAATCACTATACCCCTAGTTTAGTATTGAGATGAATACATCACCATGACCATTCGTAGGCGTAGATGCTAGCATGCCATGATACTCATATATCAGCACCATTGAAGCCAGAGAACCCCTGTTGGCAGAAGTTCCAAAATTAAAGAAGCTGTTAGAAGACCACGAAGTAACCATCTCAGATCATGGGAGTGTGTATCACAATTCTCAACACATTCATCAGCGTATCGCAAAATTTGGATGTAGGGATAAAGGTCTTGACTCTTCAAATATTTCGTTAGATTGTTTCACATAAAAGACTCCCCACTTACATTTGCCTTCCCATTAACATCTTTTGGATACCATACTTGATCTTAAAATGGCTGCGACACAGAATTACAGTATTTTACAAAAGTTTCCAGACCAGCGCGGCAAAATTTTTTAACCACACCCGCAAATTTAATAAAGTTTTGTACTCTTTAGCATTTTCTAGTCAATTAAAATGTCTCACTTTCATTAGAATCAGATAGTTGAAAATCAAAATTTGTATTATCGCCTCATATGTACTACTTATGAATGCTTTGCTATACCAAACAAGGGTCAAACGTACGGCCAAAAATGATGAACTGAACTGGGTTCCTTGTCATCCGACAGCATCTTAGGGATGTTCGAAAATTTAAATGATCGATTGAATAGTTTTGCTGAGCTGGTTTGAATACTGATATAATCACTGTATTGGTCATGAAATATAAGCTTGTATTAAACATTGAAGCGATAAATTTAAATGCTTAAATTAGAGATAGGGAATTAAAACTTTGATTGTCTCACTCCACATGGGTTCAACTCATCGCGCTCAGACAATTAGACGCTTGAAAACATGACGAGGGCTCAAACCATTGGTGAAGTCGGTTCTTTCGAAAAGCCCTTTCCATAATTGTCCTTAATGTCGCTTTCTTCTTCCTCGTCAGAATCTATCGCATTTGCCTGCTTGTCAGCAGACAACGTTTGGGCGAATTTGGATTTTGCACGGATTGCAGGACCCTTCCAGTAAAATATGTAAATAGGAATGGAAACTAGCAAGGCAATACATCCAAGAAGAGTGCTTGCCCACTGCAAATGGCGCTTTTTGCCAATATTGTTGTACATTGGCGTGGCGTACATTGCAGAAACACCTGCCAAGAAGTCACGTGCAAAGCCATTACCACCTGTGGCAGATGCCGAGTACGGGCCGTAAGCCGCAATCATGTAGTCGATAGTCGACATGTAGATACTGTAATTAGCAATGGCAATGAGAACAGTAAAAATCATTGGTGCAATCCACGGATTGTGGCTTGGTCCCATGGAAGTCCATGCAAAACCGAATAAACCGATGGCTTCCAATGGAGCAATGAACAACAAAAGCAACATTCTTCTCTCAGCAAAACGTGACCCCTCACCCTGGGTTCTGACGAGGAACCTTTGTCTGGCAACATCTGGAAGATGAATGCCGTATGCCATGAAGTAGCCAATCATAATGGGAATAAATGCAAGGCCACATTGGGTAGCGCTAAAGCCCCATTGTTCATAGACCAAGGAGAAAGACTCCATGCACACAAAAATTAAGGCATCCGAAAAACCTGAAAGCAAGGAAAGAAATAAAACAATTGGTTCCGTAGCGAACATAATGAAAGGACGTTTCCATATGGTCAAAACTTCTTTGAACGATAGGGTTCTGGCTTGAACTTCTCCTGGACCATAGATATTGTCACACTCGCCGCTTTCTCTCCGGCGCTTTGCTTCTCTGTCTACTAAAATAGACGACCGGGTCTCACAAACCAAGAAAAAGTGGGCAATTTGTACCACACCCCCGAATATGAGTTGTATCCAAAAATTCCACCGCCAAGAAAGGTGATCTTGGCATAAGCCGCCAAAAATAGGCCCCAAAGCCGATCCCCCTACGGAAGACAAAACAACAAACGCAACAGCAAAACCTTGGTCGTTTGCTTCCCACATATCAGCGGTCATACCCAAAGTAACCGAACCGCCGGCGGAAGAAAACCCACCGAGACCACGTGCAATAACCACACTGGCAAAGTTAGGGGCAAGTGCACCTAAAATCTGCCATATGTTAACAAGAAACAAGGAAGCTTGCATAATGGGCCATCTGCCATACTCTTCGGACCATGGTGCCCATAATTCACACCCAAAAGCATACAGAATAAGAAATACCATTTGAGAAACCCGAACCTTCTGTACTGAAATCCCCCAATGCTCAGATATAAGGGATATGGCGTTAGGATAAATGGATGTGTTGAAGTTCATCGACACTTGAACAGCAAAGATAATACTAAGAATCATCCACTTTTTGCGTGTTGGGAACGAAAATCCAAGTTTGTCATAGCAATCTTTTTCCCTTAGCTGGCGGCGTCCATCAACAAGAAGTTTTCCTCTTCCAGTGGTTGTTACTCTGCGTACAGGACCAGGACGTTCTGCAGCTGTGTTCTCCAAATGCTCTCTTTCAGGGACAGGTTTTTCTAATTGGATTTTGGAAAAGTAGTCAGCTTGAGGAGCCCCAGATGCTTCTTCCGCAGGAATATTGTCATTTCTTTGAATGTCATCGCTGCCTGTACGGCTAGCGTTGGAGCTCAGACTAAAATGCTTTGAAGTGCTGGGATCAGAGTCCATTGCTGAGTGCAAAATAGATGAGGTTGTCGTTTTGAGGCAGACAGTCTGAATTTGTCAAAACGAGAAAATTGGTAATTTTTTCCACTCAGAAATCTATAGACAATCAGGGGCATAATGGCGGTTTTCCCGTTTAATCTTATATGCGCTGTGACAGCAATCAATAGAAACATGCGCGTCAAAACATTTTAAGAAGTATCGAGCCACACACACTAAATTGCATACGAAGTATATCACCAATGAAGCAAGGATTCTGAGCACATTTATTTGATCCAACTGAATTTGATTTTCAGAGTAGCCAAGCATTTAATTACTTCCAAAACATGCAGAAGGTAAAACGGAGCACGTTTATTTTGCCCTATTTGCATCCGCGATGCAGTATGCTGGAGCAAGAGTGCGAAGCAGCAAGTCTAATTGCGGTTTATCCCGCCGGAGGAAACGGCTATACGCGAAAATTCCTGAGCGACATGTATATATATATGTAAACTTAATTCGCGGGCGACCACAGATAATACTTCAGCCCTCCCCCTAACTAAAAAATTTGGACATAGCCTTTTTCTGTTTCTCTTTTCTCATCTTTGATAAATGCTGAACGTCTTTTAAGCCTTTGAGAACGGCGCCATCGTTTGGTAAGAACTTTAAAGCGTTCTTGAAAGCGTCCGCTGAATTGTCCTCGTCTCTTATCAACAAGTAACCTGAACCCTTTCTGTACCATGCCTTACCCTTGAGCTTGTCATCAATTTCGGGGAAGGAGAGCGCCACTTCAGCGGCCTTAATCGCCTTCTTCCCATCTTCCAATTTCAATGCGACTAACGAGGCATTCAAGTTCAAAGTTATGCTTAACTGAGCCTTAACCTTAGTCAATTCTGGAGTCAAGGACTCAGGATTGAAGTCTGACAAAAAGTCATAGCCCTTAATGTACTTCTCGTAAGCCTTGGTAAGATTGCCGTCTTTGAGAAGTTTTGTTCCCAAGTCCTTCAAGAAATTGGCTGCTTCAAAAACAGTTTCTGGCTTGGAATCGTCAATCTTATCATCGTCTGCACTAACTGCCTCATAGATATCACCGGTACCGTCATCAGCAACAACTCCTGCTACAGGCATGTAGTCGGCCGGTAACTCGCCACAGTCCTCGATCACCCAGTCAACAACTGGTTTATCATTAGCACCCTTTTCGCACCTCTCAAGTTGGCGTACTATTGACTTGCCCTGGACAACCTCCCCAAATACAACGTGTTTGCCGTTTAAATGAGGAGTTGGTACTGTAGTGATGAAGAATTGGGATCCATTTGTGTTGGGTCCAGCATTGGCCATTGATAGCAAAAATGGTTTGTCATGGGTCAATTTGAAGTTCTCGTCTTCGAACTTGTTGCCGTAAATAGACTCGCCTCCAGTACCTGTACCATGTGTGAAGTCACCTCCTTGGCACATAAAATCCTTAATCACACGATGGAAGATACTGCCCTTGTAAGAGAGAGGCTTGCCTGAATCAGCAGAAATTCCTTTTTCACCGGTACATAATGCTTTGAAATTCTGCGTAGTCTTGGGTACAACATCATCGTATAGTTTGAAAACAACACGGCCTTTTGATTCGCCACCAGCTGAAATATCGAAAAATGTATACATTTAAGATTGAATCTTGATTTACAGTTGAATGGACGCTCCGGTATGACCTTTATATTAATGTTTCGCGGGGATTGATGCTGTAGAAGATGATAGAATTCTGCGCGTGTGTTACTGATTTATATCTTGATCTTCAGAGCATTGGGCTACAAACTTCAACTGTAATGAAAGGTCCCAAACATAGCTTTAACCTATGAAGATTCCAAAAATTCGATAACAATACATAGATTAGAAATAATACATGGATTCGGGTAAAGGTTACCGAAGAACACACATAGTTGTGGCTAAAATCCCGTACGTGGAAAGAACGCTATCAAAATTAGCGACTGGGGGATGTGGTCTTAACATACTATGGAAGGAAACTGAAAACAAGTACACACATATAATCAACACGTTGCAGGACATCATTTTAGGAAAATCGAGCAACAAGTCATAACATATTGAGCGGCAAATTGGAATTTCACAAACAATGGCTTAGAGATAACAAACACTTTCACATGACCTTAAAAAAATTAGTAGGCTGATTCCATTAAGGCAGATTCCTCTGAGTGACACATTCTTGCAAACGAGGGTCAACTTTAGAGCAAGAGGACACGTTAATCTCTAACAGGGTCAAAGTATGCATGAGCCATCGCCTCCTTGGCAGTCAACCTTTCCCGATGATCATACCTGAGGATCAAATCAATAAAATTAATGAATTCATCGCTCACCAAATGAGAATTGTTCTCATTGATAAATCTCTTCCAGGGGCGCCGGCTGTAGTAGCCCAAATCCTCGTAATCTTCGCTCAACGTGAGGTTGTACCGCTTGAGGTAAATATGAAGGTCATCGGAACCCAATACTCGTACAATCTGTACTAGTTGGTCGATATTTGACTTTCCATGAAAAAAAGGTTCTTTTTTAAACACAGTAGATGCGATCATGCATCCGAATGACCATAGGTCAAGCAGGTAGTCGTACAAACGAAAGTCAACCAAAAGTTCCGGACCCTTGAAGTAGCGTGATGCCACTCTCACATTGTACTCTGTGCCTGGATGGTAGTATTCGGCCAAACCCCAATCAATCAACCTCAACGTTTTGGTACTGTGGTCAATCATAACATTATGAGGCTTCACGTCTCTATGCATAATACCCATAGAATGTGAGTAGTCTAATGCTTTGAGCAACTCAAACATATAAAACCGAACGTCTAGATCCAGGAAAGTAGGGTATAACGTTCTGAAATCTATGTTATTGATACTCTCGAAAATAAGCGCCGGAGTCTTCAGCAGTGGCTCACGAACTGTATCCAACAATGCCACAATATTGGGACCATTCACAAGATTATTCAAAATGGAAATCTCCCGCTTTATTTTTTTCCTTTTGACTGGCTTCAAGACCTTGATCACGACTTTGTGTCCGTTGGACAAATCTGTACCTAAAAAAACCTCCGAATATTTACCACGGCCCAATTTGCGTACCACCTCGTATTTTTCTTGTGAGTTCCATTTGATATTGATGTTTTCGTAATCCCAATAACTCGCTGGTTTCAGTGCTAGCGCGTCCGTATAGACCTTGGAAACCGATGGAACAGACATAATTTGATTCCGTCCTCGCGGTATCTTCCGAAATATTGTTTTCGAAAAGATCAGAAGAGCTGTGAGTAGAATAAAAAGACAAAAAAGCCCAAAAGCTAGCCTCCTGTAAAAACGTATTTTGCGCTTGGTATGTGTTCTTGCATGGTTTGACATCTGGGGCGCATTTACGGTATTGTGTTTCGCACTACTTTAGACACGTACGGCATATAACTCAATAGTCAAGCCCTACTTTGTCTGTTTCGTGTTTGAGCAATATCTAGAAACCATTCCATGCTGAATCTATAATTTTTGGCGTTAACAATTAAGAGAGATCCTTGATAAAATCTTGCCAGTCTTCTTCAGAGGGAAAGGTTTTGAAATGAGGCACCAAAAGAGCCCATGTCATCCTTTCCTTTTCTCCCATTTATTCTTTTGTGAGCGGCCTTGCCCCTAGAGGCACCGTCTGCTGCTTTCTGAATAGCCTCCACTTCCTTGTCTTTTTTAGCGAGTTTCCTTCCGCCAGCTTCCAAGGTGTAATTCTCCAAGAAATCATCTAGCATCCCCTCGAGATCAGGTCTCTCATTTTTCATGTCAAACTCTTCCTTTTCGTCTTCATCATTTTCGTCAAACTTCTTATTCAATTGGTCGAACCGATCATCTAATAGTGTTAGCCCATCAGTTCTGAAGTTGGCACTAGAAGACATGGAAAAGCCGCTTGTATCTGTCATGGTACCCATTTTCTTCCGTAGCTTATTTTTTGACTTTTTGTTCGCTTTGGGAAACAGCGGGAGATCGGGCATTTCATCTTCCCCCTCAGCGAACTCCAAAAGATTACCATCTTCGTCGAACTCATCGCCCGAATCCCAATCATTCAGACGATTATTCTTTTCTTTAAACCTTTTGAAATCTTTTTCCCATGCTTTGTCAACAACAATGTTGTGACCCTCGTGACCCTCGGGTTCATCGCCATCTCCGTATGGATTATCCATTTCGATATTCTCCGGCTCATAGTCTGATCCCATATCCGTCAAGTCATCCTGGTAGTTATCCATATCCCACTCGTCTACTTCATCATAGTTCCCTTGATAAAACTCGTCCTCTTCATCTAATTGACCTGACTCTAATAACTCGCCAAAAATATCGTCTCCAGTCTCATTCTCCACGTACTCCTCATCTTCCAAAGCCTCTAAAACCTCTCTCAAACGTGGATCCATTTCCGGACGAAATCCTTGTAATTCTCGAGGGATGTTTTCCATATCATCGTGTGTGGCTTTGCGCTTCGCTTCTGAAGGTAAAGCGTCTTTGATAATATCTTCTAGATTGGTATTTCCGACATCATTTTTGTCTATCTTAAATAAATCGTCGAGACCTTTCTCCCCATTTGCTTTAGTTTCTTTACGCTCGATGAAAACACTATCAGACGCTGCTCCGATGGGTCGCAAATGCTTCATGTAGTCATATTTGGAGTCGTCGAAAGTGATTCCGTATTGGGCTGCCAACCCTTCATTTTCACGTATACCTTTGAGTTCTTCTGGGGTGTATTTGGACTTAATCTGAGCACTGTTGTATGCTTTTCCAGTCGCTCTTCTAGCGCTTTCCAGCGGAGATCTTGTGGTCTCCACTAAGACATGTTTAGAGGCGTCGTTATCAAAATAGAGCGAGTCTTCATGCGACCTGTGAACTATGTTGAAGGTTTTGGCGTTTTTCTTATCGAATTTTTTGCCTTTAGCCATTTGGTCGATATGCTTGATACTCGGTTATTCGCTGCGATGAGATGTGATTGATGAGCGTTACCATATACAGTCTGGTAGTTCAGTATTGTATGATCGGTTATTGATAACTAAATGTAGAACATGAGTAACTGTATCGTTTATCTTCAATTACCTATCTACACTCATTTATGCTATAAAACCTTAAAATATCCGTGGGCCATTGGCCCATTTCTCATTCACTTTCGTTAGCATATGCCTTTCGCTATAGCTCCGAGGTCATGCATTCTTTTAGTCTCTCAACACCAAGCTTTTCGGTAAAGCCTAGTACTTAGGAAAGTTATGTTCGTTGGTAGTTCCTAAAGAAGGAGAACCACTAAGGTTATTTAAAAACCCGGCGCCGATGCCTCCTTTGGGAAATGTTACCAATAGTGCGAGTATCAGCTCCTGGTTCGAATTCGTCCTGAACCAGCTCTAAACGGGTTGACAAACTCGCCTCGCCATGAACAAACCACCTATTCCGAAGCCCAGTCTTAGTCAGTGGCTCAGGGCCGGATGAGACCACTTTTCAGGGTCCATTACGAAACTGCCCCGATCGCATATCGCAGGTATATGTGGCGCACTACACAATTCGCCTGATTATGCTTAAATCTTTTAGTGGTCTGGCTGAATTCGAAGAGTAGCCTACCACATTGAAAAGTTGGTTTAGGTAGGAAAAGGTATGATGGACAATAGCGAAGAGAGATACAGGATCAGCGTCATAACAGTGGCAAGTTCTTCCGCGTGTACTGCTGCAGTCATTGCTGACCTCATGAAAGTTCTTACATACTTGAATGCATTGTCAGTTTTGATGATATTTCAGAGATTTCCACTTTAGCTTAGAATACCACAGTTTATCAAACAACTACTCCAAAAACAATTGGTAGCACCTGTAGTCCCCAGGCTCGTGTTCAGAGGACCAGAAATATCCAGTGATACTCAGTGGTCATGTCTGGCATCAGATTCCTCTAAAATTCGATCCCAATCGCTCTGATAAATAAATAAAAATTCCGAGAACGTTAAAAGCGACACCCCAGCAATCAAACCCATCCACAAACCCTCCAATTTCAACAGTCTCGACATATAAAACCCGAAGGGGAGTGCCACTATGTAATAGCAAGCAAGCGTTAAATACAGACCGATTTTTTGTCTCCCTTGTCCTCTCAACACTCCTGCTTCTATGACATTTATGGCGTCGAAAATCTGGTTGATAGCAACCAATGTTGCTACCATTTCGCCGATTCGGTCGACTTCTTCATCATCGGAAAAGAACCTCACCAATGCCTTCTTCCCAAAAAAAACCCACGAGAAATTGAAAAAAGATACGAAAAAAGCCATAAGGAAAGACGCCCGAGTCACTAAATGAGCTTTTCTGAGGTCCCTCATACCCACATAGTTTCCAATACGCGTCAGAACTGCCACCGAAATGCCAAAAGGAAGTTGGAACGCCATTGCCCCTAGGTTTGCTGCAATGGACTGCGCAGCCAAGCTGTGCACGCCAAAAGATGCAGAGCGGATGGTCAATACTTCAAATGCGATGAATTCGGCTTGAACCATCACTACGCCCGGAATAGCGAGCGTCAACATCTGCGACCAGTTCTTACAGGCTAACAGCAAATCAAGTCCACCCCAGCACTTCTTCCCCTCAATGAAGTACACATACATTAACATGAATATGCATACTGACCAATAGGATAGGGACATCGCAACAGGAGCACCAATGAAGCCCAACCCATACACAGGGTGCCAGACTAAAAGCCAGTTGAGAATGAAACTCACGGGAACTCCGAAAATCAAAACGTATGTTCCGGCGTTGAATATGTTCTGCGCCAGTAGGAATTTCTTTCCCGTTTCAAAGAAAAGAAGAGCAGGTGAGCCCCAAATCATCACGCGTAAAAAGCTTTGAGTTTTCAGGATGAGTTCAGCATCGGATACCACAAGCGCCAAAATTGAGCCGGAGAAATACCAAATTGGCGTCAAAAGAAAGGTTGTCAACACCAAGGACATCAAAGAACAACGTTGGAAGTATACTCCCACCAATTCGTATCGTCTTGCGCCATACGCTTGGGAACAGAAGGAGTCCAAGGAAGTGGCCATTCCTTGATAAAAGGCGACACCCGTAATGTTAAAAGTACAAAGTGACAAAGAAGCTGCTGCCAAATCCAGTGGACCCAATTTTCCCGTGGCATATATGGATATCCATGACATTAAGTATTGAAGAACGAAGGAAAGCACTAACGGCCCAGATGATCGAGCTAACGCCGAGACTTCTGACGAAATGCTTGCTTCGGAGTCTTCTTGGGGGGTGATTTCTGCGGCGTGAACAAGAGTACCATTGTTGCTTACTCCGGTTATAAGTGGCGACTGTTCGGAAACCATTAAAAATTGAGTTTGCGTTTTAGAGTTAAGCTTAACGGAGATTGGAAACCTAAAATATACTTCATTTACGCGTATGGAATCTTGTTTTCGCGCCGAAATTCCGTTCCCGCTTGGCAAAACCCCAAAGGGTCCGATAACGGACTGCACATTGTGGCGTTAGTAACTTACCATGCCCTCCGCGAGTTTATATGCAGGAAGAAAGAGATGAGAGTAAAACTCAGTTCCATGAGTTCAAGTGATTGAATGGGGTTACTCGAGGAATGTTTCTTGCGGGTCTGGAAGTAGTGGTTATATCAAGTATTCCCAAGCAACGTAAAACCTTAATTGCTATTGTAAGCTGGGGAGGCCGTCCCTTCTCTATTTATTGGGGAGGGCGTTGTTGGGCACCGCCGTCGACAACAGCTCAAACAGGATTTGTAAGCAGAAGCATTGTTCAACGCACACACTAAGCGCCTGTGCATGGAGTGCGCGCTCAGACTCACACCTTCAACAAAGTCTACATAAACACGTATTCTGACAGACTGTACAAGGCCAGTCATGTATGCACATCAAAAAAAACGTAAAGCAGCATTTCTTTCCTTACCAAGAAGCACTTACGGGGCAGATATTGCTTCAGAAGAGCAAACAGTACTTCATCATTTGGCCCTAGTTTGCGCGTAGAGTCGTTGTTTCGAATTGTTAGGCAGCCATCTTCGAAGAAGATTTGGACTTGCAGCGTTAATTGAAGCGATTCGAAAATCAATATAAACTCATTTGCTCGCGTTTTCTGCTTGACTAAGAATTCATAGTTGATTTTTTCGGGTTGGAAAGAGACATCGCATTTTTTGGAGGCCACCGGCTGCATACGACCTTCATCACTTATACGACTAGTATTTTCCTCTCCCGTACGATCTGGGCATTTCTTAGGGCGATCATTAATTTTCAGAGGGACGGATTCGGCCACTGTGGTTTTCTCTTTGTCCTTCTCTGTACCATCTAAAGACAACTCCTTGATTTCCTGTATTAGTGGCTTTTTCTTGGCCAAATTCATCAAATCCGGAAGTTCCTCTTCCTCCTCATCGCTAAACTTTAGTTCCAGAACCAAGCCCGCCGGTTCGTTCTTTTGCAACTCCTGTAATTTTGTTTTCAAACTATTGTTCAAGTCGTGCTGAGTGATTTCAGTTGGGGAGAGCTCGCCTTTACTTAACATCTTCGGCAATGTATAATCACGCTCTAAAACCAATTCATGCATCATTTCTACTGACTCGATGCACCACTCAATGGCAATCAATCGCAAGTCGGCACTGATTGTAAGCCACAGAAAACACTCGCTATTGATGCAACAATCATAAACGAATGACCCCGCTCCTCTCTTGTCCGTTGCTCTTTTTTCGAGAGACACTATTATTGGAATTTCCCACTCATTTTTCACTATTAGAGGAAAAATCTCGCCAGGATCGAAATTCCTTTCAGGCTTTGGAACTTGTGCATCGTGACAGATGTTTATGAATACCTTGGTTTGGTAAAGATGATGCCCACGTCCTTCAATGATTTTGGTTTTGACGACAAACCCGGGCTTGGGATGTAGCGTGATAACGGGTGACTGTTCGAATATGGCGGCCATAAGTCGGTAGTTGTGATGAGTTTACTTGGAAGTGCACGGCATGATCGGGTAGATCCGTACACCCACGGAACGCGTACATCAAAATGTTTTTAAATAGTAGGCATGTTGAAGAACTGTATTGAGACAGACAGTCAGATCAGATAATCAGCTGTTGATAGCTCGGCCTTAAGCTATGTAGATGTTGCTTTCTCGAATCAGCAAACCGACCCCGCAATTTAAATGTTTTCTCTTAGATGGGACAAACGAAGATTTGTATAAGTGTGGATACTCTAGTGGTGACGACGAAGCAGGTCCCTAGTTCAGCTGCCCTGTAGTTAATGCCAAGTATTCCTCTTTAAAAACCCATGCACTTGAGTGTGTGATTCAAAAGCCAGTGCACCAAGTGAGTCAACTGACTCACTCGGCTTTGATTCAGCGGCTCGCACAGCTAAACTACCAATCGCTCATTTCAAGTCTTGAAGCGCATCTGAAAATCCTCCGGTCTTTTACTTTTTTGACTATCAAACAGTGTTCCAAAACACCCAACCTGCAGTATACGTTCCGGCTCCTCAATCTCTGAATCCTGCAATGAATGTCTTGGTGTACTCCGGGAAAGGCACCACAACCGAAGGCGTGCGCCATACTATGGAGCTGCTTCGCCAGTTTCTTTCACCGTACTATGCAGTCACGACCGTTTCCGAAAAAGCTCTCTTGAATGACCCGTGGATGGCTAAAACTTCGGTGTTGGTTTTACCTGGCGGCGCTGATTTGCCGTACTGCGAGGTACTCAATGGAAACGGGAACCGGAAAATCCTGCAGTTTGTTCGAGAGGGCGGGAAATTTCTTGGGTTCTGTGCTGGCGGCTACTATGCCTCTGCTCGGTGTGAATTTGAGGTCGGAGACATAGAGATGGAAGTCAGCGGTGCCAGAGAATTGGCCTTTTTTCCCGGTACTTCAAAAGGCTGTGTGTATAAAGGGTTTGTTTACGAGTCACATGTGGGAGCTCGGGCCACGGCATTGCAAGTGAATGTGGCGGAATTGAGTCAATTTGGTAGTCCGGAAACCGTCACTACATACTACAACGGTGGAGGCATGTTTATGGATGCTTCCAGTTACAGAAATGTGAAGGTTTTGGCGCGATATACCGGCACCACGGATGTTCAAGATGAATCTCGGGATATGGCGGCAGTAGTGCAATGTGACGTGGGCAAGGGAAAAGTTTTACTCTCGGGTGTGCATCCGGAGTACACACCAAGCTTAATGAAGCCCACCGCAGATGATACTCACTTCCAAATGGTGACAAGAGATCTCAAACTGAATGACGAAGGTAGAAAGCAATTTTTCCTGGCATTATTGCAGAAAGTTGGGTTGAAGGTAAATTTGGGCGTAACATCTGTTCCCAAAATCACCCCTATGTATATTTCATCCTTCAATGACCTACCCAAGGCACAGCAAATTTGGTCTAATCTTCAGCAAAATATGGATTTTGTTGGCCTGAACAAATTCGAGGATGCGAACGATACCTTTGTGCTCCACAGTGAAAGTGAACACCAAAGTGATTACTCTACGCATGAGGGTTTGGATGATACCCTGCATGAAGCCCTTGTATCAGCAGATAAGCACCTCATATTTTTAGGTTCAAGCTTACCCGAGAGCCAGTCTACTCCAAATTTCAACATGAAAGAATACTTCAATGCCTTGAAAAACCTTTATGACCACCAAGATATCGCTGAAAAAGATCGCAGTTTTGGCTCTGTACTTGGCTACGCAGATGTCGTCACCTCCACGAACACTATGCTTGATGCCAATCCCAATTTTTTGCGCTACATGCCGACCGGTCTCACATTTACTGCAACAACACAAATTGCAGGCCGAGGTCGGGGAGGTAATGTGTGGATCAATCCGAAAGGAGTGATGGCAGCGTCCATTTTGTTCAAGATTCCAGCAGGCAAGCTACAAAGCAGCTCTATTGTCACTTTGCAGTACCTATGTTCGCTAGCTTTGATCGAGCTGATTTTGGGTTACGGGAGCGAGGTCCCCGGAATCGGTATTGGATATGAAGATATGCCGATCCGTCTCAAGTGGCCCAATGATATTTATGCTTTGAAGCCCGAGCATTTTGAGAATCTCGAAAACAAGAACGATACAAGCTCCACAGTTGAGGGAGATGAGCAGAAATGGGCAAAAATCTCCGGCGCCTTGGTCAATTCCCAATTCATCAACGGGCAGTATTACTTGGTTTGGGGTGGTGGAGTGAACGTTCTGAATGAAGCTCCAACGACATGCTTAAACTCAGTCTTGAACAAACTTAATGAAATCAGGAAAAGCAAGGGCCTTCTACAACTACCTGCATATGAACACGAGCGGCTTCTTGCTCGAATTGTATTCACCATGGGTCAGTTTTTCGACGTGTTTCAGAGATCAGGGCTTAAGCCGTTCTTGAGTCTCTACTACAAGAGGTGGTTTCATTCGAACCAAAGAGTGAAGCTAGAGGACCATGGTTCCACTCGTGATTGCATAATAAGAGGTATCACTCCAGAGTACGGTCTCTTGATTGCACAGGACACTGCAACCAAAGAAAGTCTCGAGTTGCAGCCCGACGGTAATTCCTTTGATATTTTTAAGGGGCTAGTGTATAAGAAGCAGAGCTGATAAAGCACTACAGGATATATAATTTACCAGTTATTCAGTAGTGAATTATTAAGCTTGCCTACGGTAAACTGAAAGCTTCATGGCCTTTTCTGGTGCCAGACACTGACCATACTTGATAGAGAAGATTCACAAACCACTACATATCACGTGACTTATTAGAGCATCACGACATTAGTACACCCACACGAGCCCTCACCAACAGGAAACTGCGCAAGGGCAGTGTTGTATCAATAATCACATGAGGGTGAAGATAAAAGAGTGGCATGGTGTAGCCACATGGCAATGGCATATTGACAAACCTCATGCGGACGAGCTCTGTGGAATCTGCAGGGTTCCGTTCGAAGGTACCTGTCCCAGTTGCAGATTTCCAGGAGAATCATGCCCGCTTATTTTGGGCCAGGGCTGTCCACACAACTTCCATCTTCACTGCATTCTTCAATGGCTAGAACAAAGCGCCAGCAGGGGGCTATGTCCGATGTGCAGACAGATCTTTATTGGCCAAGCCTTTGACGGGTTGGGCACACAGAAAGAAATGGAGCATTTGAATGCACTATACGAAGGGCATAGAACGAGCAGGGATCGTGAGTTGGCGGGCGGTGACTTGGAGTATGATGAAAACTAACGTGCATGAATTTTTTGGTTGGCGGTGTAACTATATTTGCATGACGGCATGGTCGAAACGCAAATCTTGTAAAACGCAAAATCTTGTAAAACACAAAATCTTGTAAAAATCAGCATATACCGAAAATCACACAAATGCATTAAAATAACATTAAAAAGGAAAGATCGGTTTGAATTGGGCAAATGTTGGGAATTGAAGCTGACTGTACCCAGCAAATTTGCAGAGAATCATGCCAGCACGTCGATTACCAGATTCATTCAAAAATAATCTTCAGTTTAAGTGTTTGCTTCAAGAGAAAGTTGTCAAAAATTCTTCATCAAGTAACCAAGGCGATTATTGTAATAGGGCATGCTGAATAGACTGCCAGCTAAAGCACTTTTAACTGGTAATGAGTCAGTCAGAAGTGTAATAACTTGAATCTACTAGGCAGTCTGGAATTAAAATTAGCTGGAATCGAGTTAAGTTTCACGAAAGAATACTTAAAGTCATTCTGTAACGCCAATACGTCAAGATATCTGAACCAGCCATCCAAGCATGTTTCGCGAATTCAATACGCTTTCAACTTGGAACGACTGTCCTACCCTAAGCGCACCTTCACTGCAATCACTTCAACGGACCTGCGACATGTTTCGACTTAACTTTCGTATGCTTGCTCAAGTTAGCAGGCCCGGAATTGGGTCAAGATTTCCCAAACAAGCCTCAATATGGAGAATCTTCTCCACGTCTAGTGTGCGCAGTTCAGGGTTCCAAGAACCTCCCATTTTGAAGTCTCAAGATCGCCTTTTGACTCAAAAAAAGACACAGGAACCCAAAGACTCGACAGGGATACCTGGCTCGCCTTCATTCGAAGCTCACGAACTAGAAGCTGCTCGTCTCGCGCGCTTGGCCAGTCTTGGCTGGCTCAAAAATCTCCCCGAGAAATGGATTCCATACGCCGAACTCATGCGGTTGGAAAAACCCGTGGGGACATTACTACTTCTCCTCCCATCGATGTGGGGTATTACTATGGCGTCATATGGAATTCTGGCTCCTTTGTCAACACTGCTTGGGGCGATATTCTTGTTTTCCGTGGGTGCATTGGTGATGCGGGGCGCTGGATGCACAATTAATGATATTTTGGACCGCAACTTGGACAACAAGGTGGCTCGAACCATTGAGAGGCCCCTTGCAAGTGGCCGAGTGACTGTTCCTCAAGCGGTCGCCTGGTTGGCCGTGCAGTGTTTCGTGGGGTTGGGTGTACTTCTATCACTACCTTTTGAGTGCTTCTACTTGGGAGCACTCTCGTTGCCATTTGTGTTCTCATACCCGCTCTTCAAGCGTTTTACCAACTACCCGCAGGTGATGATCTCCATCAATTTCTCCTGGGGCTGCCTTCTTGGCTTTCCTGCAGTCATGGCGCCCATTAACCTCATGGTGGCAGGCCCATTGTTTTTGTCGAATTTTTTGTGGAGCATGATCTATGATACCATTTACGCACACCAGGATAAGACTTACGATATCAAGGCGGGAATTCATTCCACTGCATTAGCGTGGGGAGATAAAACAAAGCCTATAGTGTACGGTTTGTATGCACTCCAAGTCACATCCTTTCTTGCTGCAGGATTTATGAATTCCATGGGGCCATTATTTTATATTGGCGCTGCGTGGGGATTCCAGAGACTTTTGCTGCAGATAAGAAAAGTCGATTTGGATGTGCCAAAGAGCTGTTGGGCGTTTTTTACCGGCAACATCAAAACTGGCTGGATTCTCTGGTTCGGCATCTTCTTTGACTACTTAATGAAGATAGGCGTTGGGGTTTTCTAGTAGCATGGACCGGTTTCCAGTTTCCTGACTACATTAATGGCCAAAGTGGAAGTGAATGGTCGCGGTTATGTATTGCAAGGGAGAGCCACTTTACGAAGCCATTTAATTACAAGGAGTTCACACACTCCTCAAATTCGCTGGCGATCTTTCCAGATCGTTTTGAATCCAACTTCGCCATGGCTTTTTTTAGCGTCACTTGGCCTTTCTGCTCCTCCAAATTGATAAGAGCCGTCACCAAGAATTCCTGCACATACATTAGCGGAAAGTCTTCAGGCAACAAGTTCAAGATCCGATCTATGCCGAATACCCGTGTGCCGAAAGCTTCCACCATATGCATCACAGCAAAGTCACGGCAAGTTTTATCGCTGATATTGAGGTAAAAAGACAAAATGGATTCCAATGAGTTCGTGGTCTCCGCATCACTAAGACGTGGAAGGTCGATGCGAATTTCCGAGGCTAAGTGCTTTAGAAGAATGGGATCCCGGGATATAGGAGGAACTGCATACAATGCCGAGTGCTCTGCCGCCGTGTAGTCGCAGATGTCAATAAAGTAGGTGACTTTATCCCGGTCACAAGAAAATGCAACCTGCAGGTACTCAACCGCTGGACCCTGAAATCTGAAATCCGGCAGTCTTCTAGGCAGCCCTCTGCACGAGAGAATAAAAAGAACCTCGTTCAACTTAACCCATATCTCTAGAAACTCTGAGCATTCGCTTTTGTAGAGGTGCAAAGATAGAAACTCCAACCATGTGATTTTTGGCCACGTTGGGTCTGACAAATCATTCTCAGCTTGGAACTCCCGAAAAAGACTATTGAGCTTTTGGTAATCTGGGCTCGGGTCGTCTTGATTGAGGTATCGCACGTACTCACCCATGAGCTCCTCAGCAACCCTTAGATCAATGCTGTTGAAAGAGTCGCTCGCCTGGATCATTTCTAGAAAAGACTGCTCGATGAATTGAAGTTTCAAAAGTGGAAAATTAGTGTCGAACTCGGATGATTTAGATACCTGCTGGAAAATCTTTTTATGCGTGGATCTAAATCTGCTTTCAGAGTTTTTCTGTAGAAAACGAAGGCCATCTTCAGCGTCTATAGACACAAAGTCGAGGAGTCTTTCGGTGTACAGCTCTTCGTCGCTGAATTTATTCAACTGGCTGTAAACAATCGATGACAAGTCATACGTTTTGGTGGATTTTCTGTCTTTTATGGTGAGCTTTGCTGCTTCCATGGATGTATCGTCAATGGTGGTATTTTTCCATTTCCCAGAAAGTAACTTCAAGCAAGCATCTACTATCTTGTCTTCCCACGGAAGAGACCGATTGCCAGCAGATTGTTTTATTAAATACACCTCAATCAAAACAATGAAAAAGTGCTCCCTCTCGAAGTACTGTATGAGGCCATCGTTAATTTCGTTTTGGCCCAGCCAAACATCCTCTTCTAAATGCAATCTTGTGATGATTTCGCTAGAGTTCTTGCATACAATGGTGTAGTAGTATTCTCGAAATCTTTGTCGAGTAGCTTCATCAAATGTTTCGCTATCTAGCACTGAAGGGATCAACCAAAGTACAAATTTGCGGCATTTTTGGCTGAAAAATTCGAAGCTTCTATCGGAAACGGAACAATTTGTACTTCGAATTGACATTAGCAATTCTCTTACCACCTTCGGAAGTTTATAAGACGCCCAGAAAGGGTCTTTGGGATCGTCCATATTTTTAGCGCAAAATAATAGGAGCAAGCGAACATCAGTCTCGGGATTGACGAGAAGTTTGAGCCGTTCAAAGTCTTCTGTTATGACAAGTAGTGCTAGATGCAACGTTTGACTCACGATGTTTTCGTGTTTCGAAAAGTACTCTGTGTAAGCAGAAAAGGACTCTGGAAACGTGTTCGTGGGAACGGCACGGTAGAAGTCATCCATAAAAGACTGTATTTTGTCTGCCAAAAGTGTAGGCTTTACAAAGCAATGGAGTGCTTTGCCACTTGACAAAATTGTGTGGCTTGTATGGTAGTAGTTTTGTTGTCCGGCACATAGCTCACCATTTGAGTAGTTTACCTGAGCCAGAATCGACAGAAGGTAGTCTTCATAAACTCGGACGCCTTCTGACGAGCTCCAAATTTTTGTATCCAGGCGTTCCAGAAAATTGATGATGTCCTCGAGATTGCAAGTTCTGATTACCTCTAGCGTCTCAAGAGAGGATACAACTAACTTTATACAGGATTCCAGCTTGAAGAGACCAAACACATACGGCCATTCCACAACAAGCCCGTTTGTAGGATACCCCAAATCTGGCCACATAAGAGTGCCTCTCGTAGCTTCTCCCGAAGAGTTAATAATCATTGCCATGGAATTTTGCTCATCTGTATGAATAGAAAGCAAATACTCTTCTGTACATTCTTCTGTACTTGCGCCGGGGATTTCGAAGGCCAAGATATAAGGGCGAACCGCACTGGAAGTCCCCAGAATGTATTCAAAAAGTGTAATTTTATGTGGTTTTTGCATATCCACCACTTCATATGAGGTCAGATTGGCCACCACACAAAATTTGTTGTAGTTCGCCTGTTCGTTGCTTGCGGTTGATTCACCAGTCAAGGCACCAGAGTAATTGATGTCCTTTAGTAGCTTGAAAGCAGTTTTCAGAATCTGCACGAGGCGGATTCGAGTCGTTGTGAAAACAATGATCTTGTCTAGATTGACATGTTCTCGTTTGGATTTCTGACCCTGGCGCAACACCAGGAAGTCTTGCACATGGTGGATCTTGTTGATATGGCAAGGCAGAAGCTCAGGAAAGGAAAAAGCTGACACTGCATGGTTGCAGAGAACAAGACTGACTTCCGCATCAGGAAGAAGAACTATTTTTTCGATTGGCCGACATGCGTCATTGACCGAGAGTTGCATGATGAGCATGTATTCTGTTGCATCCTCGAATAGGTAAAGATGTAGAAGTTTTCCTTTGGAGGTTCCGATATAGAGATTTGCTTCGTGGCACGCAAAACAGCAGATGACTTCCGAGGGTTCTAGAGGGAGTTCGAGTGCAGGACTAAGCCGAAACCCTATAGGAAAGGGCCCAGGTAGGGAACTATTTTTCACTTCAATAGGGTCTTTATTGTCAGGGAGGCCTGAGTTCGGAGGGAAATCCTTGATGTTGCTGGCAATTTCGTCAGTTTTTATCATCTCCCCTTTTGAGTCACCAGAATCAAGCTGGTGACCAGAAGTACCACCAGACAACATTTGTGTTTCATTATTGAGATGCTTCTGTTTGGATGTGAATTCCTCATGAAGTTCTAAGCGTCTCTTAGAGTCTTCAGAGCCTTTAGAGTCTTCAGAGTTTTCCCCAGAATTTTTGGATTTTTCAATCGAGCATGCGGATTCTTCATCAGAGGATCTGGAGCTACTTGGCATGTCGAATACCGTGTTCAGCTCAGGGTTTTCATTTGAAACAATTCGGTTCGGGCTTGTTGCCATTGTTCCCACATTGTCCGATTCAATGTGCTCAGATGTGTCATTTAAGTACAAATCGCTTGCTGATTTGCCACTATCTTCAGGCTTTGGGACACCTTCTCGGAGTTGGCTGGAAAGCCCACCGCTAAAGATTTTTGTAGCATCTTGGCAAACAGGATGCTCTTCGCTGCACTTCGAGTCTGATGTTGGAGGCCGCAGATCATGTTCGATGGGTGAATGCAGATTGAGGTCTGATTGCGCTTGCAGAGGCACAGCAAGAACCTGGCTTGGAGTCACATCAGAATGTACACTGCTAGAGACAGATGAAGCACTTATATCGGTGCTGCTGGGGCGCGGACTTACCGGGCCTTCATCCATTCGGAGTGGACAATGGGTTGGAGTTAGGGATAGGAGTCGCAGCGTAGCTGCGTTTGTGCAGCACAAGTAAAACTCATGAGAGTTCAAAAACCGTGCATTACACATGTGCGCACATGCCCTTAGCGCAAGTTCCACGCCCTCAAAATATTCCCCCTAAACCGAATATGCACCGCACTCATCAAATTTTGTTTCGCAAAAGTCCGATTCTAGCGACTTTGATGATGAGTCGCATACTCTGTGTGTCAGACGCAATGTTCAAAGCTGGACCTCTCTTCTTGTAAGTGCTTGTATCAAAGGAGGAAAGATCCAAAGTAAATCATCCGTTGCCCTCTGAAGGATTTCGTAAACGGTTTTTTTTAAATCTTGGGGCGAATATGACAGCAGTAATCACGATGCAGACCCTTACATTGTTACTGGTGGTCACTCTTGAGAGGCCAGAAGCACCAGCTTGGCCTGTACGTAAGGTGAAATTCATGACAGAAATTTCTATTTTTTACTTTACAATACACTTCTTTTTTTCTGAAAAAAAATAAAGGATCCTGTTCTTTACATGTAGAGATTATTTCTCTACTACACAATAAAAGGCAGTTATAGTCTTTGCCTGACAATACTTAGGCTTATAGTCTCTGCTTTACAATGGGGAGTTTCGATTGGCGATCTATATTTTCTGTTATGACATGAAGAGTATAAAATACTACGACTTAGACCACAAGTTTTTTGCATGCTTAATAGCAAAGTGATTTGTTTAAATGATCGTCACGCCGAGTTCTGGGAGTGCAAGATTGAAAAGACTAGTGGCTGAGTATGGTAGGTAAACTAATTTTTCCCAAGTAACTTGGAGGGCAATGGAGACAAATTCATGAATGAGACTGGCAAGTCAACACGTTCCAAGTACTAGGGAGTTGAACAGTGAATTTTGAAGAAGAAAATCGGAGTCCAGGCACTCCGCCAACGAATCATAGAGGACACGTAAGCAAGACTGACCTGCTTAGGTTGAGGAAATGGAGTGCATAAATTGGATACAAATGATGTAGTCATACAGTAAAGAGATGTACTTATATGTTTAGATATGCAAAAGGTTCTTTAGGAGGAATGAATACTCGAGAAAAGGAAAAGGAACAGATGCGACGACCAATGGCGAAAAAAGAAAGGAAACCAAAGAATAAAAGAAGGGAAGAATAAAAGAAAAAGACCAAGAAAAGAATGGGTGGAAAAGTCGATTGTGCAGATGTTTAGACGCATGTAGAAAAAAGATGTTCCTCTATACTGGTTGCATGCAGACCATTTATTCTTCGACGTTGCATCTAACGATCTGTTCGCGGTCTATCCGCGGCAGGGTTCACCCGAGCAATGGTGAGAGAAAATATGTGAACAGGAGTTGCATTCTGTGAATGCAAAGTGCGTTGAAGCGCAGAGAAAGCGAAACAACTCGCCTATACTAGCCACAGAAAAAATGATTCGGCCAAAAACGGCAAAAGCAATTCCTTTCCTTCATACATTTTTCTGAGGGCGGTCAAGTTACAGCAACACCGGCCCTCGTATTTTGTTTCACTGTTTTTCGTCAACACCTGCACGCTTACATCCCCGCCGTCCGATCGCGAATTTTTCACCCCACTCTGCTGCTTGACCTCCCGCGCAAAGCCGTCAGGCCCTGCGCCGTCTTGCACGTAACTGCACCCAAATGCATCCCACTGCACTTGCAACTGCATGCCTGGGTATTGCGCGTGGCCATCATAAATTTAGCGCCATTTCTTCATCACCTGACCTCATAAGTCTTTCATCCAAGGCTCCGATCAATATCCATCCCTTACCCTAACTTGGCCTCTCAAGCGCCCATGTCGACCTATCATGTCTTCCCTCTCATACTATGACTCGGACAGTCAGTACCGGGCACCAGACCTGCCTCAAGCAAATCTGGATCTGGTCCGTGACCCCGATTCCTGGGATGGCGTCGACACCAATGCCCAGGCTCTACTGAGCAACTTGTTCAATGAATCAGCAAAGCCGCTGGGGCCGGAACATTTTGAGCAACTGCGCCAGCCTTCAGGAAGTAGCAAGCCGGACCAGAGTGAGCAAGACTCGTTGAATTCTGGAAAATTGACGGCCACTACTCGAAAGCCGTCCAAGGCAGAGTCTCGTCCTAGACGCACCTATGCATGTGGCCCGTGCAAGCGCTACAAGATGAAATGCAACCTCGACAAGCCATGCCACTCATGTGTGTTATCCAAACGCGTAGAAGATTGCCTCAAATATCCCGCAAATCCGCCATCCGAGGAGGAGAAATTCAAAATTGAACGACGACGTCGCCGAAATACTCGGAAAAAGGATTTGGAGCAGAACCGTGTCCGCACACCAAAAGTCTGGCCGGAAGTGTTGGACAATGTGAGCCCTTGCATCGTGAGCGGAAGCCCGAAACATGAGCTGTTACTGCTGGCGACATCGGAGCTGTCTCCAAATGCAGTCAAAACTTTAAGCCCTATGGGAAGAGACTACGTTTTCAATTTAAACGTGCCATTGGCGACAGATTTTGTGGCGCCTCCAGCGTGTCAAGTGCGCAGAATTCAGAACTTCAAGTTTATGAAGGAGTTTGCTGTAGCCTGCCAGCAGCAAACGGTAGAGCTCCCGCACGAGACAGCAGCCGAGATCACCAGCCTTCTTCAGAATATCTCTTACGATGCGTGCATCAAATTCTTCCAGAAGTACGCCGACATGGAAAGCCAAGGCATACAGTATTTGGTGGACATCAAAGACTACTTCAACATCGCACATAACTTAATAGTCAAGCACCTGCAGATAGCTCTGGGGTGTGGGAGTATTGTACTCGATGGGTTCTCCATGAGGGGGCTTAGTCTTACTGCATTGATCTTTGCATACAAAGAGTTTCATGAAGGCCGCTATTCTTGTTCGCAGCGCTGGGTCAAGATATCACAGGATCTGATTGCTGCACTAGGTGATCCAGAATCACTCGAGGACTTGCTTCATTACGGTACATGGGTGGTGATGATGAAAATACCTCTTTTGCTAGGCAACGAGTATGCCAAGATCGTGTCTGTGTGTGAAAGTATGGCTTTTATGATCTCAAATTCATTTGAATTCATGCAATTCATATGCTTCAAGAACCAAAAGGGTGCGGGCTGCCTGATTCCTGCGTCTGAATTGAATATGCTCACACTGAATCTCTCGGACAGCTTCAAGAAACGGGGCTGCCACGACAAGTTTGTGGCTGTGGCCCGCATATGGTCGCTACTTAAGTTCTTTGAAGTGGAAGTCAGCGTGATGAGTGCATCTAGCACCTTGCAGCTAAAGTATTTGCATCTGCATGCGACCATCCAGCCCAATGAATTTCTTTTGAGTCTAGTTTTCGGAGAGAATCTCAGCAAACTCCAGGATAACTGGACATATTTTCAATTCATCCTATCGATCTGTGGGCGGTTTTTTGGCAGATTTGATCACTTCTCCAGCCCCTCCGATCTCATCTACTCCTATTTGACCCTTTACAATGACCTCCACTCCATGCTAGAACCCACGCAGGCGAGGCTATACTCTGAACTCCCCTTGATGGAGCCTGTGGCGTTTATCGAAAAGCACAGTGATCAAATATCCATGCTCATAATGAAGTACTACTTGAACGTGCGATGGTTGACCATCACGAAGGTCGAGGAACCGCATTTTCCTAGCCTCCGCTTTGCTCACTACGTGACAAACCTCATGGTACTCCACCGTTTAATGCAGGTGTTGGATACGCGGTTGACTGGCTCCGGCGATTTGAACCACGATCCAGCCTACTTGGACGACAATATGCAGGCCAACGTTTACCTCGTTTTCTTTCATGCCGACAAGAACTTGCTTATGTTGGAGGTGCTTCACAACGCTGCCTACCAGGCAATCTTTCTTGCGGTACTCTCTCAGTTTGTACATGATTCTCGATTTCTGGTTAAAATCGACCTATCCTACATTTTTGGGCAAATCCACGATTCTTTGAGTTTTGTCAGAGCTAAAATCGAGAGCATAGCAGTCCTACGTGAAGTGCCCATCGTAGCGAGTCTACTTTCGTTCATTGAGTTCTTGCACGACTTCGCCGTCCGGCCTGCATTTATCACCTCAAATTTGCCTGATTTCTTGTCTCGCATCTCGACCACAATGTCTCCTGCAACGTGGGATAGTCTAAGCCTCATTTGCTTCGGGTCGGAGACAAAATCCATTGATTATATCAGTAGGTTGTGGAAATTTTTCACCTATGCAGCCGTCACTGAGGAGCCTTTCAAGGTTCTGAATCACCTATGCATTGACACAGCGTTTTTCCGCAGCTTTGAAAATTCTTTGGAGCCATTCAACTTCCCGGTGCAGTTGGTGGATGACTACATAAAGGACGTGGTCTTGCCAGCGTCGGAATCATAGTCACGTGTACATACCTAATGTAGTCACCTCGAATCACACGACAATATGACACTCACGTGATTGCGGAGTGGCGCTCGTGTTCGCAAGTACGTTTCATGACCCTCACGTGCCGAACCCCTGCTTCGCACAAATCTGACACATGCATTTAGCAAGTCGTCTCTCCTCTCTCTAAATCCGCCTATATATCTTTAAATTATCTCTACCATGGCGCTGTCCTCCTCGAAGGCGGATATATGTCCCTGTGCGGGTGGTCTGGCACGTGAATCTAATCTCGAGCCCGCTTCCGAGTCAGCTTCTGATCTACATTTGGCCCAGGAGAGCTCCCTTAACGAGGCGCTCTCGGATTCACCGCAACACAGAAGCAGAGCACTCTTACAAGAGCCGGGCAGGCCTGGTTTTAAACCAGAGCGTTTGCGGGAAACTCATAACTCCGATGGCGCTGTCCAGGCAAACGACCGAGGCTCGGAGAGTGTACATGATTCAGGGCCACAATCCAGGGGCGCACACGCCACTCTCAACGCAATGCCACACATCAATGGCGCCACTATCGACAACCAGCCAGCTTCTATAGAAAACATGGAATCTGCAGACGCCACAGAAGCAGGAACTGGTGAAACAGAAAATACTGGAAACACAATTTCCGCCAACGGTAGTACAGAGAGATCACGCAACACAGCAAGTCATGGCACAGAAAGCCACGCAGAGGCAAACGAAACCGCCAGCACAGCAAATCCTTCAGACATTGCGGAACACAATACTAGTCAAAGCTTGTTTGACCAGCTTCTAGATTCGGTGATGGACATTCCTCACTCAAGGGACGCCAATACCGCATCTGACGGCTCAGAGTATCGGCCGTCCACGAGCAGTGAAACAGATCTTGGTCCCGCTTCTATCACTTCAGCAGGCAGTGCTGCAGATAGCTCCAGTGCCATAGTGATAACTGTGAACTACATGTTTATGGACGTTGCCAACGACCCAAATCCGGGCCGTACTGGGTCTCTTGTGGTGACCTTGCCGAACAATGCCGCTAATAGGGAGCCAAGAATCATTCTGCAATTTATATCCTTGGCCACACGAATGGCCTATTCCGCGTTGGTAAACAGTCCGAAGAGAAAGCCCGGAATTTCGGTAGAGAAGTTCGAGTCCTTTAGCAGATTGAACCCAGAGGATGCATCATCAGAAACTTGTTCTATCTGTTATGAACCTTATGAGAATTTGGGGGACGCGGTCGTGACTAAACGCCGGAAGTTGAGCCCTGAAGTACATACTCCAACGGAGACAACTTCTTCTGAGAGAAGCGAGGAGCCCGAAATCAACCCAGAGATTGTTTCTGGGGCAGAAGGAACATCAGAACATGAACACAAACCCTTCCTATGCGATCATAGAGAAGAGTATGACCACAGTGCCCTCAAATTGCCGTGCAGTCACGTCTTTGGCCGTTCGTGCATAGCGCATTGGCTCAAAGAGAACGCTAATTGTCCCCTTTGCCGTCTTTCTGTTGGAGACGTCGAGTCTAACACTGCAAGCACCCATGCTCCCATAAGTTATATCCGTTTCGGTGGTCTTGACGACGATGCTTCTAGCAACAACGCAGAGGCCGGCCCAGATTCGGATGGAATTAGCACAGAGAGAGCCCAGAATACGTTAGGTTCAGAACCTAGACGCCCTGGGTTTTTGCGCAGAGCCACACTGGTAATTTTCAATGCTGCAGGAAGGGCGGATAACCCACCAGCTCCCACTGATGCTGAGAATGCTCAAAGAGACTCTGCATCGAGAACCAACAACTCACGAATTAGACCAATGACCAGAAATTTCCAGAATTTCCTTAGAAGATCGCGAAGGCTCCGTGAATCTGATCTGACGGGTGCATCCTCGTTGTTTACATCGGGGGTGGCCAGCAGAAGAACGCCCAATGGTGTACGTACCCATGCTTCCGATAGTACTTCCCTGGGAGACTTTTTCGATAGTCTTCGATTCTTGTACGGAGATAGCCGAACAGACAGGGAAGATCGAGATGAGACCCGCGAGGAGCACGAAGCATCAGGTGAGTCATGATGCAGATTGTACTGACGTCAAAAATAATCTCATTACGCAGATGAAGATGGAACAGAGTTAGTCAGATCGACAGAGCATGGAAGAAAGAATCAAATTGAGATCATGTGTTGCATTTTCTCTGAAATGACCAAGACTGTGACGGAGGTTAACTGCAAGCTTGAAGCGAAGTGATAAATATCTGTAAACCCGAACCTGCTCTGGACCACTGCTGGTTATTTGAAGTTCCATACGCATTGACATTTGCAGGGTATCAGTGCAAGCGTTTCCTCACGCCCCTGGTTCACTAAAACAATCTTACCTCATGATATTTATAGATTACAAGGGCATGAGAGCAGCACTCTCAAACTCCCCAAGCAAATGCTAAGACCTAGGCTCCCTCAGCTGATAATGTACATAACTACGCAACTAAGTCTGCGCTTCTAGCTCCTCCTTCTCCAATTTGTCTGCTTTCTTCTGAACCTTTTGCGCCCTGACACTGTCACGTCTCTCCATTCCTTCCTTGATCTTACGCAACCTTCTTTCCTCTTTGGATTCGGTCGTCACATGGGCGGGCACTTGCATACTGGCGACCGCCTTCTCCAACTTCTCCAACTTCCGGAAGTTCTCAGCAAACCGATCGGCCGAAAGTTTCGTGAGCAACTCAAGGTATGGCTCTGATACTATGGCCATGATTTTGTCATCACAGAGATAGGCTATTGGAACGTCTAACTTCATCAGCGTGCGTATACCGACAACTAGATTGGAGCCTATGCCAGACTCTCGGAAGCCACAAGCCATCGCCGTGGAAAATAGTAAGCATGCTGAGGCAAAATCACGGCATTTAACATGAAGGATCAAGGGCTCGAATTTGAAAAGCACGTATCGCGTTACATCAGGCGATGCTAGACCAGGCGCCAGCTCGGCCAGCATTGTGTAGCAAAGGTGTAGCGACTGGTGCCAGTGGGTCAAATCTGAAGGCTCATGCGTCACAAAGAGCCACCTGCCTTCGTTGCCTTTGGCCCCAATTTGAGCGGCTGTTTTTTTCCCCTCCAAAAAAACCGAGACTCGACCTGAGCACAGTGAAGTAGTGACCATGTTTGGAGAAGCATTGATGATGTTCATGATCGGCAAGCATCGGCGATCGATTGTTCCTTTAGGGGAAACATCAGGCGCCTCCGCCGAGTTGGCACTAATATCTGCCAAAATGACGGCTTTTTTCTGGTCGAAAGCGTTCATAGTTGGGGCTGGCATGGGACGCGATCTTGGTTTACTTGCGCCTACATGCAGGCGGAATGAATGTAGGGTGTATTGAAGTCCAAATACCGGAAACGGGCGTTGATGCGTCTTGGCTAGTAAAAATGATGCCTTGCCTTTTCAACAGTGGATAGCAGACCTTGGAGGAGGTTCCAGGGGTGAAGGACCCCGTCCACATGATGGCGCGTCACCTACTGAAGAGTAATTGAGGCATCTGTGGGGAGAGCGAGCTCCCAACACCAGAACGATTAAACTCTACAATGAGACTAATCCTAATGGACTAATTCTAGTGGACTAATCTTAAAGACTAATCCTAGTGGACTAACCCCAATGGTAAATCACTTAACAATTCCTGGACATCTATCCATGGCGCACAAGATGTACCCAGCTTTGACGCGAAACCACCTTCTCGAATTGCGCGAGCCCGCGCACGCATGGCCCTTCTTCTCATCCGGTTCTGTACAGTGATGTGCGGAATCTCGCCCTGGTTTGCGCGCTATCAAATGTGGAGAGGTCATTCAGGAAGGTAGTGGTATAGATAGCTACAGGAAGGAATATGCATGGGTACTATGCAGACCAAATTCTGCTTTCTTAAAATTTACCCTTACCTTTGTTTTTTTTGTGCCGTCTCCTTGGGATAGATAATGTACCGTGCGGGGGATATTTTGGCCGTCTTGAGGCAAGAATAACCGAGTCTTCATCTTGCGAGAGTGTCTGCCCACTGAGGCACCAGTAAAGCCAGAAACATCTAATCCCTAATTTACCCCCTTGATCTGGGAAAAGCGAACTAATCTCTAAGTACAGTGCTAAAGAATATAAAAGACAGCAAACAAGTATTAGCTTACCCTTTCGGTCACCACAGCTTAGCCAATACTCTCAAGACCTTATTATTTATTAGTGAGGTTCGAAAAAGTATTTGATTACTGATTTTAACTCAGGCGGCCCCTAATCAAAATTTCATGAACATTGACCGCCTCTGTATTCGTACCTTCCCGAAAATCTGTAAGTGACTAGTGCAGCGATTGGTGCGGTACTTGATGGTAGAGAGCAGTTTCAAAGCAGTGTCTGTGACAAACAGCTAGTGTCTAGTACATGACCAGAGGCTTGAAGAAAGTGCCAGTGACTATATTCAGTGCCTAAAGCCTATGTTTCAATACATGATATTTAGGACACGGTCTAGTGTACATTATGGGCATAATGTACCAGAGTATACATTATCGGTGGTACCAAGAAGGGTATCAGTGCTATTTCTATAATACATCAATTTGCCAATGGAATTCAACATGTAAGTCAAAGAAGGGTGCCCATATTTCAATATTATTGCGGTAATTTTACTCGACTAATTATTCATACTCAATCAAGAGCTCTGTCTGGATGAAGTAGTTGAGGACTGGTGGAAAGCTACTGAGTCGCTAAACTCTTTCAATATTTCCATGTCTGCATCCAGTCCCAAGAACTGGGAAATTGGTAATTCCGTTGTTTGACCAAGGAGTATGCTACATTGCGTAGTTAAGGTCCGTATGAACTAGGGGAAGACTATGAGATGGAGTAGATTTAGGAGATCACGGATTACGCAATCAGGCTCACCATGATTGGAACCCGACGGTTATTCCCTAAACCTAAAGGCTGAATATCCAAAAAAGAAGGCTCGAATATCCGGCCATGGCGTTTGCGGTGCCTCTTGGTAAAGTTGAGTATTCGTCGTCCTGTCAAAATGATGTCATTGATTTTGAATAAGTAGGCGAATAAAATTTTACAATGAAGACGACGGGTTCCAAAGAGACCCGTCTAAGGTCAACGGAAAGAAAGTCAGAAGAAAGATTGAATTGTCAAATTATGGTCTATGTCCTTCGTGGGTACCGTTATTGCCAGGTAAAAAATCACAGGCTAGCGAGCCAAGCATTGCACACTTCCAAGAAGCAACCACCATATTCAGTGCGTTTTATCCCCGAACCTCAATGCTCCAAAAAAAGCCGTGGAACGCCAGTTTCACGGAATCTCGGCAAACCCAAAACTTCCTCTGTTTCGCGATTCTATATTAATTGGGTTCTCTCTGTGTTTATGACAAAAATTCGAAACGTAAGGCGACGAAATAAAATGTTGAAAAAAAGAGAGGAATAGAAAAAGATGGATTTTGTTGAATGAGACAATCATATGAGCAAAGTTCCGCCGTTTGTATGAAAATTACCGTAAGAACCCGCAATAAGTTGTACAGTGTCCCGCATTTTGACGTATTCAATGGGACCAACCGAGAGCGAACATACTTCGCTGATGTCCATCAAAAAAAGTCACTGGGTGGTCAAAGAATTTGTAGTTCGACAAACTGCGCCTCCAAGAGGATGCTGTAAATAGCACGCCTTTACATTACATGCATTATCCGAAGACATATCAGCATGCTGGACCAGAACTTCCACCAAATGGTGCTGCTGATCAAGCAGCCTAGCTTCGCTCTACATGAGTTGCCCTTATACTGATGATTTTGGAGAATTTGCTCCTCGAAATATAAATCGCTCTCATAAAAGTGCTTCAATTGTCTTCAAGGCTTCCAACCTAGCAAGATTTATTAGCAACAGTATTGCTTCATGCACAATGCTGTTTTTCATGAGTGTGAAGAGTCACTGATACATCCACAAAGTTCACACTGAAGTGTTGTCTGAACTTAGAGCCCGATCATCAAGTTGCCTCATCATAATTAGTCTCCACAAAACCTGCTTCATCTCAAAGCTTCGACTAATTTCTTCTCCTCGTTATCGTCAAAGTCAAACAAAGCCTTGAGAACTGGAAGCAATTGCAGGCGCTGGTCTTTATGCTCTAAGAATCCCACCAAAACGTTCTTCATATATGCAGTGTTGGCTTTTGGCTGGGGCTCGTGTTCCTCATCCACAGTTTTTTGCGTGGCAGCCGGACTCTGCTGCTGGTACTTCTCTTTCATAACGCGGTATTGCTGCGTAACGTGCTTGTAGTTCTTCGATAATCTTTCGAATTTCAAGTTAGACTCATCGTTCAACCTCTTTAAGATGGTGTTGGACTTCTCAAGCTCCGCGGTTTTTTTGGTACATGTACTCAAGGCGGCCCTCATGTCATCGATGGTGATCTCTAACTCCTGGGCTTTTTGTGTATCATCAGTCGTGAATTGGTGCGTTGAAGTCTCTGCTTTGGCCCGTAATTCATCATAGCTCGTTTTTAAATCTGCAATACGCTTCGAGGCTCTCTCACACGTATCCTTTAGCTCGTCGATTTTCCGCTGCCGCTTTTTCAAAACCACCTGATGCTCGGCCTCTAGCTCGGACTTTTCGTCACCCAAAACCCTCATTTCGTTTCGCAATTCCCCATACTTGTTCTTGTACTCTTCTTCGTTGTCCATTATCATTCGCCTTAATGTAAAGCTTTCTCTGGTGCGCTCCTGAAGAAGATTTCTGGCTTCTGCCAACTCCTCCTCCAAAGTGTCGATTTTGGCCTGGGTCTCTTTCGCCTCCATTGCTAATTCCCCATATTGATGCTTGATCTCTTGAACCTCATCAGAGGCACTGGCTTTAGTTCGAGACAAATTTTCATGCTTGAGCTTCAAGTTCTCAAGCTCCGTCACCACCTTTTGCTTCTCAATTTGAAGATTGGAGATTTCTTTGGTCAAGAGATTCGCCTTCTCGGTACTGGCCTCGTTCCTTTGGATTGAGACTTTGCTCTCTTCTTTGAGAGACTCATTAGACTTACGCAAGTCATCGAGGTTGGCCGTGAGCGTGGAAATCTGGTCATTCAATGAATCTCTCTCGGTGTTCTTTTTGTTCAAGTCCTCTTTCAACTCTTTAAGCTGCTCATCTTTGTGTGTGATAGACGACTGCAAGGAAGCGATTTCAAGTTTGAGAGCAGAGTCTATGGATTTGTGCTGGTTGAGTTCGTTCAAACGCACATCTAGCTTCTCTTTCTCGTTCTTCAATACCTCATTGGCTTTTTCCGACGTGTCCAATGTCTGTTTACATTTCTTTAACCTCTCCTCTAGTGAAATTGACTCCCTTTTCAGGACTTGAATTTCTTCCTCTAAAAGTTTTATCTTTTCCGATGCAGTTGTTGCCTCTTCCTGAGAGGCATTGGCTTGATTTTTGATTTCCGCAAGCTCATTATTAGTGCTTTCAAGTTTTTGCTCCGCAGATGAGAGCTTCTTACGTACCTCCCGGAGTTCCACCCGTGATTTCCTTTGAGAAGCCTCAGTCTCAGAAGCATTTTCTTGTTTTGTAGTTTGTAGTTGTTTCTCCAAAGAGCTCACCAAATTTTCCAAAGTCTCAATCTTTTCGGTGGCCACAGCGCTTTCATTAGACTCACGCTCGTCTTCACTCTCTTTTAGTCTCTTACATTTCAATTCCATCTCTTTGAGTTCATCTTTAGCGGCTAAAAATTCGTTTCCAACTTCTTTTAGCAGTTCTCTGACACTATCGAGATCGCTGTTCTTATTCTCGAGTGCCTTTTTTGCATCTCTCAACTCTTCAACAAGATTGCATTGAGATTTTTCCAACCTCTCTATTTGTTCCGACTCCTGCTGTAATGATAGTTCTAATCGTTCTACCTCAGCTTGCTTTAGCTCCAATTCTAAGCTTAAGGCCGATGTTTCTTTCGAAACATCTTTCACATTTTCTAACAGCCTTTCATGATTATCGCCATCTATCTTTTTATTCTCCACAGTCTTTACCGAATTTGACATCTTTTCATCTTCAATATTCTTTTCTGGAATACTTGGAGAAAGCTCGGTTGTACAGCTTCCTGCTAACACAATACTATCTTGGGACTTAGAATTATGATCCTGAGAAATTTCAGCAGACTCTGGGAGAATTTCAGAATGTCCGAGGCTTTTGGCTTTCGCGTACTGCTTTTCTAAGTCTTGAAGTTTCTCTTCCAAATTGCTAGATATGTTCTCCAAACACTCAGATTTCATCTCCAAGTCTTTAGATTTCTGCTTCAAATACTCTGATTTCTCCGAGTCTTCGTAATTCATCAACTCTTTCTTTATATCAGTCACTTGTGTCTTCAATTCGCGAATTTCTGCGGCACATTTCGAGACTGAGATGTTCAGTTCTATTCTTAGGCTTTCGGAAGAGGCAGTCAAAGTTCGAGGCTCTTCTTCACGAGTTTTCGAATCCAGAGAAGTAGTTTGAAGTCTCTGCTCACCGAATTTCGCGGCGTTGTTAGCTCCTATTATTGACGGTTCCTGAATACTCATGGGGGTTTCTGCGTTTTTTGCAGCCTCTTTAGTTGTTGCGAGCTCTTCTTCTACAGAAGAGCATTTGGACTTTAGACTCAGAAGATCAAATTCCAATTTGTTCACTTTTTCCACAGCTTCATCTGCTCTCTGAGATTCCGTGGCCAATTTTGATTTCAACAGGTCCACTTCCAGTAGAAGCCCTTGGTTTTCTCCAGAAAGGCTGTCCTCAGCGTCGTCCTCTTGCTCTGCCCCTTTAGAGTCAACTTTTAGGCTTTCGATTCTTGCTAAAAGCTCTGAATTCGTTTGCTTCTCTGCTTCATACATACTCTGAACTTTCTTGAGTTCGGAGGCGTCACCCGAGTCAGGGGTTCCAGAATGCGCCATCTCGGATTTCATTTGTTCTTGGAGATCTGCCACCTGCGCTGCACTTTCTCCCAACCTTTGTTCAGCATACTTTAGAGTCTTTTGTGCATCGCTATAATTCTTGGCCAAATCGGCATTTTCCTTAGCCAAGCGGGAGTTTTCCCCCACGCATTTCCGTAATTCCTCATTCAGTAGCTTGGCCTTCTCGGTGAGGCCCTTCAAAAATTCAATTAAAAGCTCCACATCGCTTATCGAGGAAACAGGCGTATACTCACTCAATACATGCTCGAAGGTGACTATTAGCTCATTTTTGCGCTTTTCTGTCTTGTAAGCATCCAAAAGAACAGGATACTTTTCCTCATACTTGAGGAATTTCTTCAATTTGGCTCGCACCTGAGGCGTTACCTCGTCCAAGTCGATATCCTGGAAGGGGGGCTTGGAACTGCTATTTGCCCCGAGTTTACTCGTGCGTTGTTCGGCAGATCCATTTTGTTTGTCGTTTGATTTCTCGTTTGATTTCTCGTCTGATTCGTTTGATTCGTTTGATATCTTCGATTTCTCATTCGGTTTCTCATTTGAGACCTCGTTGGCTACCGATGCTCCGTTGGCCACAATCTCTGCTGCCTCTTCAGTGTTCAGAGTACCGGCATTCTCTTCTCTTTCGTTATACTCTTCGTTGACAGCCTCATCCAGCGGCTGTATTAGCTCGAGGACTGACGGCGTTTTTGACTTGAGAACTCCCAGGGACCCCTTCAATCGGGCGATTTGCTCAGTACTTTTATTAGCCGGCTCAGAATGTTGGATTTCATTGAAACTCTTGGCCACATCCTCGGAAAAAGATTTGAGTTTGTTGAACATTGGGTGGGTCATGAGTGGTAAGTCCGTCAACGCCGATATAGTGCGCAAGTATATGCAGGCACACAGGCTAGAGTATCGGGACTCGTTATTTAGTATTCGGTATGATCTTTGATCAAGTTATGACAATATACAGTATTACCTAACTTCATTACTCAATGGAGGACCGAATGGTTTCTGCGTTTTCCGGCACAGTGTCCTTTGAAATTGCGGCCTTCTGGTTAGGAACGGCCTTCATCCCAACCATGATGATACTTCATACTTGATTTTGCACCAGGAACAAGTCCGCGTCATGCTCAAATCACAAAGATGGTCACATTGCTCACTCACTTAGTATCTTGCGGAATTAGACGGGCGGCCCGAGACGACCGATTGGGATGCAGGGGCCGGCTCTTTTCTTGTGTTCAGTCGGCGTCGGGACTTATCGCGTGGTCATGGCATGAGAAAAGGTTTTGGGCCCTATAGGCGTGTAGACTGATCTGTTGGGCTCCTCACGGGGCTCGATATTTAACGATAGCTGGTATTGTTCTTCGATCGATGGACATTTGTCGAACCACAATTCAATGAAGGTTTGGATTTCGGGCACTGTTGCGAAGTTATAGCCCACTTGCTTGAAGTGGTCGATGCCCATGACAATATTCACTGTTTTGGTTCGCTTGGCGAAATTGAGCATCCGCGACCGATTCATCAAGTGATCCGAGTTTCCATGAAAGATAAACGTGAGGTCCGATAAGTACATTCCGAAAAATGGCACACACGGTTCAGAGCCCACAAACTTAAGCATGTCTCTATACTCGTTAAAGTTTCGGCTCAGGTTCATCAACTTGTTCATATGCTGCAATCGTGTGAGGGTATCTTTAGTCACAAATGTCCACGTCCTTTTCAACCTATGAATAGGCGACGAGTACAACGCCGAGATGATGGCCGTCATAGAGGAGAAGTTGTTGAATTGCCGGCATTTTTCTGCCACCAGCACGAAGTACCGAATTACCTGCACTCGCTTGCGAGGATCGTCTTTCCTCAAGATTGAGTACGCCACAAAATTTGTCAATTGGTTTGAAGCCTTGATGAAGGTGGCAATACTGGAAACCGGCTCATTAAGCCCCAGCTTTTTGCCCCACACTTTGCTAATGCACGAATGCTTGGAGATGTTGCAATAGATCTTGAACTCTCGGATAGTGAGCTGCCGTGCAAGTTCGACATACTCAATATCCATCAATCTCATTTTCCTCAACGTAAAACCTTTGAATAAAGGCGCCGGAACCTTGCCCTCCATTACCTTCACCTCTAATTTTTGTTTCAGCGGATCGACCCCATCAAGCAACGCCTTCACACTCTCAATTATGACTTTGCTCATGGGAAAAGCCTGCACTTCAGGAGTTCCGAGAAACTTCAACCACCTCTTCAAAACGGGCACAGATCTATATGAGCTGCACCAGTACTTTTCGGCGAGAAGTCTCATGACATTCAATACACGGGACCGCACGCGGCTCTGCTTCAATTTCTTCCACGTCAAGTACTCCTCATAGCTCAATCCTTCGGGCGCCTCGATGTTGAACCTTTGAACAAGCATATGGATTAGTTCCGAAAAGGGAAGTATTGTGGCAAAAATTATCAAAAACACAGAATTAAAGGAAGTATCCACGGATTCGTGGTAAGTCAAATGTGCCACTAAAGCCTCTTTTGTGCCACCTTTGATACTGCCGTTCATATCTAAGAGCAAATCGAACTCGTCATCTCCTTCAAGAAACCAAGGAGTATCTTCGTTTTTTTGTTTCCCACTGATGTAGTGGTTCCCTATATCCTCGGGCTTGACTCCGGCTGAGGTGTTGTTGCGCTCTGCGACAATCAAGTCCACGCTGAAATCATCATGCATAACTCTGGTTGAATAGTTGATTATGGACTCCCTTTCTTCAATCAAGATGCGAAGCGATGCCAATATGTCTTTGCGTAAATTGGTTCCTTTAATCAAAAGATCCGCCAAGGCATGGTCCTGACTGAATGAGATCCTATCTTGGGCGTTTCTCTTGTTTTGATTAAACAAAATATTGCTAATGAAGATGGCAGACTTTTCAAGCGAGTCCTTCATAGCATCTCGCGCGTACAAAACAGCTTCGTCGTCTTTCATGACGGAAAAGGAGTCAGGGTCTTCAAGCGTGAGGGACTGAGAGTATGTTATGATCTTCGTCAGGTTTTCATGAAGCTGTTGCTTATACTGAAAAAACTCAAGAACTGCAGGGTAGTCGAAAGTTAAACCTGCAGTTTCGGGGACATCAGTGAGCAGACGATCTTCCGACACGTCGACAGAGGAGTTCCGCCGGATAAGACAGAATACAGTGAAGTCCAACAGCTCCAAAGTATCCACCAAAATGCTCACATGATGAAGGTATTTGTACATAAGCTGAAGTATCCGCTCGTTCCTCTCAGTTTTCAACGTTTCGTTATAGTACAAATGCTGTTTTTCAGGGCTGAGGAAACCAAGAACCTTCTCACTCAAAGATTCAAGTTCCCCGGTCGCAACTTCACACCGCTCTAAGGCAGTGCTATCAATTACAAGCTTCGAATGATACTTGTTCTTGAGTTGATCACCACTGGCATTTAGAAACGGATGGACTGCACCGAAAAAAGGATTGCACCAGTTTCCACCATTAAACTCATTAGTAATAAAGCGGGGGTACACCTGCGGCAAAATATTGTAGCGCTCTTCACCAATGTCATTTAAATTCTCAGAACCATCATAATCTTTCAGCAGAACCATTTTATTGGCGGAGAGAGATAAGAATATTTGTGTTAGCCTATTGAATTTCGACTTGATCACTCCGATGTCTTTTTTGATGCTTTGCAAATAGGGAATAGACTCATTAATTATCAGCTGCGAAGGATTCTGCACAGTGCTTCCTCCACCAGTCGTGCCGTCAGAATTGGAAGACGAAACATAGCTTCCTTGAGCGGTTGAGCTAGTTGATTTGTTGAGGCCATAGATATCAAAATTAGCGTACTCATCGCCCGCGTCTGCATAGTGCATCACGCTCAAATGCAACAAGCTGTTGATGTACATCTGTGAAAATGCCTCTGATAATCTTCTTAGCTTATGCCGGATGGATTTCTCAAATTTAGACCCCAAAAAATCACTTTGGGTTAGGCGTGCCGCGGTCATGACGATGGAGATGATTTTGGATAGCGTGGACAAATGCATGGTGAAGAGTTGAGTGCTGGACTCTTTAAGAGCTTTCCAGGTGAGTTTCAAAATCTGATCGAATTTTTCATCTAATTCGGTCCAATAGCTCAAATCCAGAAACTGTTTGTAGAAAAACCCAGGCATGCTGAAAAAGGGTTGATCAAAGTTATGATACGACGATGCACTCGACTGGGATATTGTGCTCGAACTCGAATGTTTTCTGGGCTCGTAAGATTTTGCCAAGGATGAAGTTCTAGAATTAGAGGTGCTTGTAGTAATTGTTGGAAACAGTTTAGTCACCATACAGTAATCATCTATAGCCACTTTAGACGGAATACTCATTTTCATATCGTGTAAATCACTTTCCGGCACCATTGGGGATAAGGGCAAGCGACTGCAGTAGATATTCAAAGTTTCACAGTAGTAAGCAAGATCGCCATTATCCGTGAGGCGAGGAATCCAGATAACATTCTTTTGTTCAATTTCTTTGAGTTCAGCCAACTTTGCCTCCACCTCTTCTAGCGGGAGTAGCTGGCTTTTGTCAACATCGAGGTCATTCGCAGCAAAAGAAGCGCTGCTCGAGTACTCCAAGGATATAGTGGAAGCAAAAGATGGCTGGTGTACTGGGTTTGATAAGGGGGGATCTAGGGGATACTTCAGCTCATTGAGTCGCAATGGAGTCTTTGATTCATTTGATGCGGGCCCCGTATCAGACAGCGCAAAACTAACCACAGAATTCTTTCTGGTATTGGAAGAAGAGTCACGAGGGAAATCCAGGCTCAAAGGCGATTTTTGAAGCAAGCTTGTGAACTGGGGAATGAGAACATTAGCTGCAGTATTGGCTGCAGTTATGGAGTCAATTTCTTTGTTTGATTGTAGCTTACTAAGTACTGGCTGCACATAATTAACAGAACGAACGTAGTTTTCCGGGAACCAGCCCCGCAAAACCTCTGCTTTTTGGTTCACTAATACACCATCCCACCAGCCACTTTCGTGTTTGGAAAGCACGTAAACTGTATCTCCAAGATCTAGGGAAAGATGCGATGGCTGTGTGCCTGGGAAGTCGTAAAGGGCAATCACGGTATCTAGGCAATTAATGGAGTCTTCGAGAGAAGCGTACGATTCAGCGTGAGGGACAACATATTCTGGGGGGATATCGTCACTAGACATGTTGGCTTCTAAGGATGCAATGGAAGAGGTTGATTCATGGAAAAGAATCTATGAGTCAGCGGTAGATTGGAATCTAGGGGAAAGTGCGGCCACCTGTGGCGGATGTGTGAACAAGCTGGAGTGGATGTAAAATGGTTTAGTGGTTCCAGGAGAAGCGCCGACGGTCCAGGAAAAATGGTATGCAGGGAATACACAAAAAGCTGCTGATTGGAAAGATTTTGAGGCCTGCAAATCCACAACACAGATGAGCTCTGACGTTCGACCACTGTCTTCAGGATGTAAGTGGAACAGAGCGCGAGAGATTTTCGCAAGTGGTCACGGAGTAATGTGCAGGATACACACAATCCCAGCGATTTTCAATTAAGATAAAGGGGTAATTCGGGTGTTTCAGGAAGGTTTAAATGGGCTGGATCTGCATTCTCGACTTTGCTTCAGCAGTGCGATCTGCGGCAGCCAATCAAGCGCTAGAAACAGAGGTAGACATAGTGGGCAAGAGTAAAACAAACACGAAACACACTCTGAAACACAGTATACCGTTAAACGGCATCTAGAGGGTGAGGAGCAGGAGCGCATACTTGGTCTCAACGCATCCTTCCGGCAGGAATAGAGTGCCGTGCCGAGGGCGCCGACACATCGAAGAACGTTTCGCACAATGCAGAGAAACTTGGAGTTCCTTGCATAATACGCCAGTCAGTAAGACAATAGATTAAGCGGTACAATGACCGAGCGGGCAAGGTACAGGATACGAACATCCAGATACGAGAGGTCCGGGGGCGCGATAGTGCCTCGAAATAAGCGTGCCGCAGTCGAGGTGTACGGGTATATAGTGGGCTTCTAAGGTGTGTATACAGCTGCACGCGATCTCCGCAGTAAATACGTAGTATACGCTGAGCTCAATCCAGACAAGCTCCAGGTAGTGCTGCAAATTAAGCAAGAGCTAGCTTGGCACAGGTTTGCCCAAAAAGAAATCACCACTTTTTCAAAGACACGTCAAGTCCATTGTCCATTATGTCGCTTTTCTTCAAAACACCCCTTGATATTGAGATTCGATTATCGGAAGAAGCCGTCCGTAAGTGCACGGACACGAAAACTCCGCAAGGGAGAATCGAATCCGTTCCCATTTTCAAGGATGGTGAATCTGTGAAGGGGGAAGTTACGGTACGGCTTAAGGAGGGCAAAACCCTAGAGCACATGGGCGTGAAAGTGCAGCTTCTCGGAACTATCAACTCGAATTTAGACGCCATCACCAACTCGGACTTTCTCTCGTTAGCCACGGAGTTGGCGTCTCCAGGGCTAATGACACATTCAGAGACGTTTCCCTTCGAATTCCGCAATGTTGAGAAGCAGTATGAGTCGTACCACGGCAAAAACGTCAGTCTACGCTATTACATACGAGTGGTGGTGTCACGCAAAGGGAAACTGGAGATTCTGCGGGAGAAAGAACTCTGGGTGTTCCAAACTTTGGCGCGGGAGTCATCGGAGCAGAATGGATCAGAGGAAACACAAAATCAGTTAAGTCAGACCGAGGGCAACGTCCGTGGCGAGGGCCGAGGGAAACAGGCGAGAAACCAAGGGAGGATAGATGGCGCTACTGACGGTGACGACTACGATGGGTCAGTAGTGGCCAAGAGCTCGGTGAAGATGGATGTTGGAATCGAGCATTGCTTGCACATTGAGTTTGAATACCTGAAACTGCGTTTTTCTCTCAAAGAGGTGATTGTGGGCCGGATTTTCTTTCTTCTCGTGCGGCTTAAAATCAAGCACATGGAGATATCTTTAATCCGCAGAGAAACAGTGGGCTCTCCACCATACCAAGTGGTGGACAGCGAGACACTAGTGAAATTCGAGATAATGGACGGCGCTCCGGTAAAGGGCGAGAGCATCCCTATTCGTCTTTTCTTGGGGGGCTACAACTTGACACCCACCTTCAAAGATGTCAACAAAAAATTCTCCACCAGAACCTATTTGTCGTTGGTATTAATTGACGAGGATGCGCGCCGCTACTTCAAACAAAGTGAGATTATTCTCTACCGTGAAGAATAAAGAATCTAATTCTTCAAGAATCTAACTTGTTCCAGCATGCCAATGTGAGAGAGTCGAAGATCCAGTGAGTATGAATACGGACAAGTGTGAAGGAGGGGCGAGAGGGCAAAACACGAAGATAAAAATTGCGGAGGTGAGAGTGTAAGGGGAAGAGGAAGCGAAGATGGCTTATGACTAATGAATATATTCGAAATAGCAGAGCCACCACTAAGTTTATCTCTGGAGAGCTGTCGGAGTGCAATGTATGATGGGGTTGCATTTTATGCAGATCATGTAATTCTTGGCTGATGTAACCAGCAAACAGATGGAATTCGTGACGAAATTTGTGGCGAAGGCAGATGAAATTTGTGGTGAAGAGCTACCCGTTAGTTCTCTGGTCTGGTTCAGGACATCAGGGTGTAGTGCGGATATCGACTACTTGATATCCGCGATACATACATCTTTTCATCCCTAGTCCCACACACAACTTCTCCATATCGGATTGAGTCCTGTAAAGATTCTAAAAATAGAGGCAGCGGTCATTCACTTCCTGTCTAGACGCACCCGCTTGTTAGTGTGACCATGTCGCTGCTACGAAGTGACGACCAGAAGGCCACGACGCAGTCTGTGTCGCTTTCCAGTGCCGGGCTTCGAGCGCTTATATACCAGATCTCGGCGATCTACCTCAGGACGCCAATCAAGCTCTTCAAACCGTCTCGATTCGATTATATGGTGTATGTAAGGGAGCAGGCCAATCGGCACTTTGGGCTCCCGTCTAAGCCATACAAGTTCTACACGCATTCGAGTTTGGCTATGCTCATAAACGTGACCAAAAGGGAGGGCTGGCGCTTTATACCGGACCATTTATTGCCTCCACTTCTAGCCAATTCGGCCACGGGGTTTATCTTGTACGGGACGTACTTGACCACATTGAACGCTCTTGACCAGCGGCGCCATGCAACGAGTGTGCCGAGGGTGAGCCACGAGGGCCCCAGAACGGTGCGTTCTAATTTAAATGGCCGAGCCCAGGAAGAGTCATGCGAACTGGGGGATCAGAAAGGGTCATGCGAACTGGAGGATCCGAAAGAGGACGGAGTAGTGCATAAAGATCAGAGGAGTCGATTGCATGGAGACAGGAGGAAAGAACAGCTTCATGAAACTACCCATGCGCACAAACTACTGCAACAAGAAAATGCGTTGTACGAGGAGAAACTGCGCCAGGACGATTTGCGCCAGGAGGATTCGCATAACAATGGATCCGAAGACAAAAAGCAAATGTACCCATCGAGCGAATTAGCAGTTCCAAGGGAGCAATTTCAAAAAGATTCGCATTGTTCCGACAGACCGCAATTGGGAGAAAAGACCCAACCGGAGTTCAAAGTCAAGGGCTACTCCGTCGTGGACACGTGGAAAGCAGGTTTTATTGCAGGCGCAGTCCAGTCGTTGGTGGCCGCGCCCATCGACGCTATCTACTCCCGTCTGTCGACCGCAGAACTCTTGTCAGGGAAGCACGAGAACTTATGGAAGTACGGAGCCCACAAACTCAAGGAAATTGGACTCGTGGGCGTGTTCGCTGGCTACGCCTTCTCGCTAGTCAAGGAGAGCTTTGGATTTGCGTTTTACTTCTCCACATTCGAGGTGGTGAAGACCGAGGGCTACAACGTCACGTATCGCGTCATTTCTGCGTTCCGCAACTTCACGTCGGCGGTGAAAGAGAAGTTCGTGTACTTCAGTGGGGCGGCGGCGCCAAAGGTAAATCCGGAAATGGTCCGCTTGGAGCAGGCCCGGCTGACGCGGGTCTTACGTTACACCTTCATCTTGCTAGCGGGGGCCTCGGCTGCACTCACGCTCTTGTCAGTGCAATACCCGCTTCTGAAACTCCAGAAAACACATTTGCATCGCCTCGAGGCTCTAGACATCTACAACCTGTCCAAACCACCTGCTCACAGTAGGCCCTTTATCAAGCTTTACTACAACTCATACCTTGACACGTTGCATTATGTGCAGAACATGCGTCGAAAGTCCCAGTTATCATGGATGCAGCTTGCATACAAGGGCTTTGGCCGGAACGCTTTGACCACCATACCTGCCACGTCGGTGGGGCTTTTAGTGTTTGAGATTATGCGCACCCGGGTAGCTGACTCCGTGGACGTGTTGGAGTTTTAGCCCGCGTATTGGGCTGAATTGCCCCGGCATTTGACATTGTAGCTGCCCGGAATTTGACGTTGTAGCTGCTAACCTTTTATTCAGGAGTGGGTTGGTGTTTGTACATCTGGTTATGAAAAGAGAAATTACTCGAGGGCATAATAGCGATAGATTGTACCTTTGGCAAAGGATGAACAATAAATGAGCCTTTTCTGAAGATGCTAGAATCTAGGAAGCAGACTAGAAGCAGACTAGAAGCAGACGCTGCCAAAACTTATTGCTTAGACTAGTACATCACGAGCTTAGACACTAATGACCCCACATCTGAACAAAAGTACCTAGAGACGACTCTGGTAGGCGTCCCAACCGGCCTTTCTGTAGCGCTCGCCCTCCACCTTCGGATCTCTGCCTTTCCCAAAAAGACCCCGGCCAACGATGATGACGTCGGTGCCCGTGGAAACCACCTCTTGCACCGTGCGGTACTGCTGGCCCAAGGCGTCACCCTTGTCATCCAAACCAACGCCTGGGGTCATGATCAACCAGTCGATTCCTGCATCAGCACCGCCCATGTCTCTCTGTGCAATGAAGCCAATGACGAACTCGTCACTCTTGGCTATCTCCACGGTCTGCTTAGTGTATTCGCCATAAGCAAGGGATCCTTTACTTGAAAGCTCGGCCAACATCAAAAGGCCGCGGGGTTCGCTCGTGGTCTCTTTGGCTGCTTCTTTCAAGCCCTGGACAATCCCGGCTCCAGTAACGCCGTGGCAGTTGGTGATATCGGCCCACTTGGCAATGTGATAGACGCCCCCTGCATACTGCTTCTTGACCGTGTTTCCGATGTCGGCGAACTTCCTGTCCTCGAAAATCATGAAGTTGTGCTTTTTCGAAAGCTCCAATAGCGGTTCGATGGTGCCCTCATACGAAAAGTCTTCGATGATGTCGATGTGGGTCTTCACAAGGCAGATGTATGGCCCCAACTGGTCAACGAGACCCAACAACTCTGCGGTGGTGCTGACGTCTACAGAAGCGCACAAGTTGGACTGCTTCTGCTCCATGAGTTCCAAAAGACGGGCAGCAACGGGCGATGCATGGGCACGTGCTCTTTCAGCGTAGGAAGGCATTGGTGCAGAGCCTTCGCAGATTGGTGAGGAAGTGGGCCGCCGTCACGTGCCTCTCCATCACGCCGGTTACCTCATCACTTCTTTAATTCCTAGTACATTCGCTATTTTCCTTCTACCTTGCCCCATTCATTCAGATAGTCTATTTGCTCTCGTCTATAGCACTCATTGCAAAACAGGCATCGCGTGTGCATCGAGTGTGTGGCCATTACTCACGGTAGTGACTGTCTCAACTTTCAAGTGTTTGTTTGATTGATTCTTTGTTCTCTTCATGCTCGGTCAAATTCTCTGGTATAACCAGATTTTCTGACACGGGCAGATTCTCCTCCTTTTCCACATTCTCACTCAAATCATTTTCTTGGTGAACTAATTCCTTGTCTTCATCCTCCTGCACAGTCACATTCTGCACATTCTGCTCTTGAACGTTTGGTTTCACAAGTTCTTTTTCCTCTGGCTTGACAAGATCTTGGAGCTCTGTTGCCAAGGCTGGAAACATTTTCCCGAGCGAATCCCAAGTTGTTGTCCAGAACTCGTCTGGGAAAGACGACTCGTCTCTCAAAACAAGAATCATATTCTTCAACACCTCCAAGCTAGGCTCCTTGATAACTGGCGACCTCCGGTTCAAAATAACAAAGTGGTCCATGATACCCACCCACGTATCCATTATCGAATGGATACTCTGGTGAAATTGTAGCATTGCTTTGCTGACAAGACTCAACACTTTTAGATGTGTTTCTGGAAAGCCATCACCGTCCGTTCGGATCACCTCATCCTTCTCAAGTTCTGCCAATAATGGGAATAATCCGAAGTTGAACACCCCATCGGCAGTGTATTCGGCACTGAATTCGCTAGAAAGAATGGTTTTCTGCAACACATGGATGGCTGTGGCGCGGACATCTCTGCACGGGTTAAAGCATTGGTGGGCCAAAGCCTGCAAGAGAGGGTACGATTGCCTTCCTTGTTTAACACTCAAATCACCGGTCAACCTGATGCTTTTCTTGGATAGGCTTACCGACACCTCGGCCTTGTTTTTGGCCGCTTCATCTGGACCAAGGGTTCCTCTCTCGTATGCGGCTCCGGAGGCCCCGAGAGAAGAAATCTCATCCAACAACCCCAAGAAACTCATGTAATTTTGCTCTGTAATGTCCTCGCAAGAATTGGTAATAATGGACTCCGCAAAACACAAGATTTCTGGCGCAAATTCCTCGATCTGGCCCAAAACCCGCATCACTTTCCAGTAGCCATCATCGGTCAACAAATCCTTGGACGGAGAGTCGTGGTCTACCAAAGAAAATAGCGGTTGTATCAACGACGCCCCATGACTCACCAAAGTGTCTGTTTCGAATGAGACAAGTCTCAAGAATGTCGCCTGGACAGCTTCATTGTCAACTTGGTGGCTTCGTCTGATCAAAAGGTAGTAGTACGTGACTAATCGAATGTATCCTTTTGAAGATGTTTGCAGCAGCTTGAGATGTTCAGTGATTTTACTCAAGACAACCTTGGTAGTATCTTCCTGATCAATGATCAAAGTGAAACAAACAACCGTTTCAAAAATAAACATGCACTTTGTTTCGTAGAAGCGCCTGGTCTCCGCTGAGAAGGTTGGAAGATTCTGCAAGAGGAGCTTCACGAAAACAGTCATCTGCTGCTTATCTGCCTTGGATACGATATCAAATACTCCAGGAATATTGACCGACTTAATGCAGTCTAAAGTAGAGATGGTGGACTCAACTTCCTGGTCTGTTGGTGGTGTTGGTTCATCAGAGTAACTCTTCAAGAAAGACGAAAAAGTTGAAAGAATACCACTTTCTTTGAGGGGCTTTGCGGTTTGAATTTCAAAAGTCGGCTTAACTCTGGCAAGAGGAGCAAGTTTGAGTTTCTTCTGAAACTCGCTGAATAGATTTGGATCAATCAAGCAACTTTCAAACAAATTGAGTATAATCTTCAAAACCTGATTCCACGAATCCGTGATTACACATGCCGGCCTTTTAATCAAGCGAAAAAGAACCACTGTTGATAGTTGTGCTTTAAAATCTCTTCCATAATGCACTGATATTTCACTCACAGTGATGGGTTCGTGTGATTTTCCCACCCGAATTTGCGTGATAGGAATCTCCTGCCTCAAGTGTTCGTCCTCCAAGATGTGCAAGTATTTGCGATCCAAAAGCGTGGACATTGCAGCCAATTGGGTAATCAATTTTGTTATAGCGTTCTCAAGATTGTACACAATACAAATATTGGCACATTTGTCGATTGAAGACATCAATTTTGTTATGATATTATCGTCAGAAGCTTCGTTGAACACCTGAATCAAAGTACCCACCACTTGCTCAACCACAGACTCAAATAAAAGCTTGTCAAATTGGCACAACGTCGCTTGCCCAAATGTGTCCCTAGAACTTTTGTGATCCGTAACATACTTTGTCTGGGAAGAAATGAGGTTGTGCCAAACATCATCGAACCATTTCTCTGTTCCATGGTGTTCCTCTGGCATGATGATTTCCCTGTCCCTGATGGAATTGTAGATTCCAGCAATGTACCATTCAGGGAAGTCTTTTCCATTGTAGACCCCCTTTAAATTTTTTCTATAGGCATCGAACTCCATCGACTTCTTCACCTGTGGGTTGTGTAAGTCGGTATTAAGCATAATGATCGAGTATGACAAAATAAAGACTGCGTCCCGATCGGGCAACACAGGTTCCTTATCTTCAACATCTTCTGGAACAACACTATTCTCTTTGGTTTGCGAAGACACGTACGCTTCAGCAAAAAGCTCCACTATCCGTTCGATCTGCTGGGATTCTCCTGGAAGTCTAAACGACTTTAGAATCAATCTTAAACCTTCATCGACTCTCAAACCTCCGAAATCGAAAAGGGAAAGAAATTCCTTGAGAATATCAATGTTTGTTGGCTTAGCAAGAAAATCACCGAGCACTTTCTTGTTCAACCGAATGGATTTCTGAAAGAAAAATTTGGCCACTTCAGCATTATCTGACGGGTCCTGGATAAATTTCTGGTCACACAAAGCCACGAGACCCTTTTTAGGGTTCTCGTTGAAAGTCTCCGTGCATTTAATGAACGAATTTTTTTGCACTTTATCTGTTATCAATGAGTGAACCTCGGCAGAAGGATTGTAAGCTTTAGTCCGCTCGTTCACTCCAGAAATGAGAGCGAGCACGCCCTCCAAACAAATTGGGGGCACAGTATCTGTGGTAATAAGGGCAGATTCTGGTAACGCAAGCTCACACAAGAAAGTCACAAAAGAAGTCGCCAAGTCGGACTTTTCAAAGTCGCAATCAAAATCCTTGAATAATTCCACAAAAAACAGCTGCGAACGAGTCCACAAGAAAGAAATAGACTCAACAATCAACTCCTTTGATGCGGGAGACCGAGAGCTGCCATTACCACCCTTTATGGTGGTATTTCCTTCTAAAGAAGTATCGAAGGTGGGCAAAATAGATTTGAACAAAAGCTGAAAGGTCAACTCAAGCTGCAGTTTAAGGTGCGAGTTCAAAATAACTGCCATGCAGCAAAACAAACGAAGAGACGCTTGAAGTAAAGCGTGTGATTCCGTGGAGGATATGATCTGCAAAACATCCTTGGATACAGGATCGGCGATTAACGCCATCAATGAAGGATGATCTGGAATGGTATCCCCAGCAACTTCTACTGCAATATTGATCAACGACAAGGCAAAAACTCGGGTGGATTCCATGTGCTGGTACTGATTTGTGGGACTGCACATAGATATTAGGAGACCAAGGAACTCGTTGATGCACTGGATATCAAACTGGTCCGGTGAGTCGGTAGCCTCAGGCTTGCGGGGGGAAACGGGAGTAATATCAATGGTGGCCAGTGCAATAAGGGCATCGGGATCCTGGGTAATGTTAAGTGAGGCAAGATCCAGAGCCACCGTTTCATCACCCATGACATCTGGATGAAGCGCCGTGTAGGTGGGTATGTCGTCGCCAGTGGAAGATTCAGGCTCGAGCTCCCTGACACGCAGGAAGATCTTGACAGTCATGGCCACCATGGCCATTTCAGCCGCTCTTCTAAGCACCTCACTTCGTCTTTTGTTACAAGCCAAAGACAAGCAAGTGTGTATGACTTCGGAAACGACTGCATTAGGCAACAAAGCCGAGAGCGGGCTCACCACTATAGTCTCCAAAAGCCGCAAGACCTTTAGCAACACGGAATCATCGGTGTTTTGATCAGACGCCTCAAAGCGACAATGTGTCAAGGACGTGGTCAACTGTATAATAGCATTGGGAGAGACTTTAGATCTAAATGAAATGATCTCGTACTGGAGGAGTTTCAGAATGGTATTGAGGGCTAACGCAGTGACACTGCCCAGCGTAGAGCTGCTTTCGATGGTCAACAAGAACGGCTGCAAAAGTGTCAAGGCATCCACATCGTCAATATGAGTTGCTTCCGACAAAATAGAGCGCAACTGCAAAAAACTGGAATGTAGTGGATTTGACTGCGCCGATGAAAGCGACGACAGTCGAGGCAGCGAGATCAGCGCAGAGAGCCCCAAATTCAGAAAGAACGAGTCTTCTTCACCGAACACGTCAGCCTGGCCAAGAATTGCCGCCACTCCGCCTTGGCCCCATCGGCTGCTCTTGCGCATGGCAGAAGAAATCACCATGCACTCGTTAATCATGAACATGATGGGGTCTATTGCGTATGGAGAATGGATAGGGGGAGGCAGAAGGCCCAAACCAAGTTCACCATATCTGAGTTTCAGCATTTTGCAGTAAAGCGGCAGGGAATCAAAGCTAGATGTAGCGATGCGGTGGTGCCTGGCGTGGGTTAGTGATGTTGGTGAAGAGGAAACGCTGTGTTGTGCGGCGCGCACCAACGCGGACGTGCGCGCACCACATATCCTTGGTCCAGGGCATGATCTTTGCATGAAGACGGATAGTGGTCTGGTGGGGTTTTGGAGGTGAAGCAATGCCCGTGGGTTTGGATGTTGAGGTGTGCAGGTAATACACATCCATCAGAAGCTTGGGGTGTGTGTGGACGTAAACGTGTGCAGCCAAAATAGGCGCCAGTTTCGAGTGAGAATCTCTTTGGAGAGGAATTACATGTGATTTCCCGGTACAGACCAGGGGCAGGGATTGGATTTCGGCAAGGTACGTGGACATTCTCTAGACTGGACATTCCTGACGGCACGGCTAAGTAGCATACGGGCCGCGGCTGCAAGAACCACCCGTACACCACCGGTATTTGGCCGTTTTGGCGTGTCGGAAGGTGAAGCGTAAGCGGGTGATCTGGTGTTTCATCTTCGGACAAAAGAGGGACACTATATAGGGCGAGATAATTTTTGTCTAGAGCATTGGGAATGCTGGAGTCCAGCTGGGCCGCGCTTGTTATCAAACACCCGAGAGCGGGGGCGTGAAAAAGGCCATAGGAAGTCTTCTTCGAGAACTCATGTTTCGAGCAGATTCCAAAAGACATGGGATGGTACCGTAATTGCCGCTTTGGGTAAGAGGCACATGGTGCTGATAGCCGTTCAGTTCGCGGGAATAAAGGCCTACAGGCTAATGTACGCACAGTTAACGAGTCTAATTCAGACAGTTGAAATAGTGTGCATACATTATGGCCGAAGTTGTGCATCTCGGTCATTTCTACTCTAGTCAGTATCCATAGGAATCTCTTTGGATGACCTGTACATACTCGATACCCTCCAACATGAGCGGGTGCCCCTTAGAAATTTCTTCCCTGTGAGTGAACTGGGAGGCAAATTTTTTGCATGGAAGCCTATTTCAACAATATGAAAGCCCAGAACTGTGTGTGGCTCACCATGTTTCAACTATGATTCCTAGACTAGTGTGCACACGGGCCCTGGACGGCATCCAGAATCACCTTTGCACATCACACTGTCCAACACGAAGCACCAAGCCCCATTCCCAGACACTAAGTGTGAAAGGCCCAAAGGAGGCGTCTTCTGAAACGTGTAATCTAGCTATGTAAATTTCATCAAGGATGAAGCGTCATGCAGGACCAGTTGTCTTCACTAACGATATAGTAGATTGCTGTATCGGCTATTTAGTCTATTTAGTATGTGGCTATTTCTGTGGCTTCTTCTCCACATTAAAACTGCAGAACTGCCAGTCAATGGAAATGTTCAGTGCCGCGTAGCTTGAAGCATAAGACGATTGTGACAGTTGGGCTCGATGAATGTGGCAAAAGTTGTGGACATTGTGAGATTGGGCTTTCGATTTGGAAAGGTCTGGGGAATTTCCGGCTCAATCAATTTCCAGAATGTACAAGATATGGTACAATATTCTAAAAAAGATATCTGAATCATTTTATTTTATCAGACCAATGTCAGATACAGGATTATTTCTGGAGCGTCAGGAGAAGTTTTCCAAATTTTTGGCCAGAGATTTAGCCACAAGTCATAATTGGACCAAAAAGCCAGAAAAGCCGTAGATTGCTGTTATGATTTCATTCTGAGAATCCATGCTCCTAGATGGCTGAACTTAAGAAATCACGGCATCTGGAAAATGGGTCGATAAAATGTTTGCCAGAATCTGGTACTCAATACAAAAAAATGTAAATGAAGCTATTTACAGGTCTTTTGGAATCAAAATGGAAAGCAAGGCCAAATCATGCTTCAAACAAGCTTCAAACAAATAAACAGATATCCCTCAAATTGCCCAGACCAAAGGCCCACCGAACGAGTTCCACGAAAGTTTTCATAGCTGTGATCAAACTTGCCAATTATGCATCAAAGGTCGCCGGAATATGCAAATCAGCTGCTTTGTTACTTGTTTTGCGGCGAGGGTCTACAAATGGTTAGATTTGGCACTGCAAGTGTATATACATGGCATGTAATTCTTTTTGAAAAAATCCTGTCCAGACTGAAACTCAACAGATAATGCTTTCAAGAGCAAGGCCGTATGACTAAAGTGAGACACTATGGCAGTAAGGCGAAGACAGAAATATCTGCGCAGAACAAAGAGTCTAGTCAAAAGCCACTTAGGTTTCCTTGAATCTATCAATTGTATCAAGATGATGCGCAGGTGGTTTCTTAAGGGCTTTCGTAATCTGCAAGAGTATCGAGCGAAAGCATGGTTCCATGAAGAGTGACCAAAGAGGAATTTATAAAAACACCCATTTCGTCAAAGACCCGAGTGAAGCCTGGAAACAATCTGGAATAGTTCGAAAAGAGTGCTATGGAGAAGCCATTCCGGGAAAGGCGTTCAAGGTAGCAACAAATTTTGCTATTGCATAATGTGGATAAAGGATTTACATAGACCCTGTAAAGTTGTGTAAGAGGGTTCGAGAAAACCCAAAGAGAGCTTGGATCAAATGCTTCGGCAAAACTTCGATTGTTAATACAAAGTGGGATTCACAAGTGTGGATTCTGTCTACGAAACCTAAAAAAGAGCAATCAGTGGCCCCATACTCGTCAGAGTGAACATGCACACCAGTCCACGCTTACAAATATTGGCCCCATTTTTATAGTTTATGCGCCGGTCTATCTGCCATCACGGCCACAATATCAACGCAAGCTCCGTTTCACTTTTCAATACTGTTCGACTGCTACTCACATGAATCTACAGCCACATCGAACCGAAAGGCCACGCTAAGTAGTTCCTATTTGAAACTGCTTTTCAGGCTGGAAAGATTAAAGCATTGCTTATGGAAACACTTCACTGCAGTTTCCAACTCCACTTTAGCGTCCTAAAGTGAAACCACTTAGAAGTCTTTTTTGGGGCTGACCCTTAGTTTAGTCATTATTAATTTGAATGTCATTGATCTTAACGTCATTGATCTTAACGTCATTGGTCTCAACGTCATTGGTCTCAACGTCATTGATCCTTCAATTACTTAAGTTGCTCTTAGTAGACGACACAACGCAATGTGGTCACATGGAAAAAGCCCACAATGCACGCAGAGATTTAAACCTCTAGACCCTTAGGTTAGCCCTTCTGACCCCACTCCTTGTACCGTTACATCTAGTTGGGTTCAAATTAATACTCCACTATGGGACTTGTGGATCACTTCGAAACATCACTGAATATCCTACGTGACCACCATTCAATTAAATTTACGACTGCTTACAGCACACCGACCGTAGTCATCTGCGGCCTGGTCCCACCTCATAATCCATTCTATCATTTCAGGAAGTTTCTTCCGCCCTAGCGGCTTCCTGGACGCCTCTAAGTGGCTCCCTCCATATTCAACCCGCAAGGGCCTGTTCCGCAACCCGCAGCTCTTAATTCTGGTTGCATGAAGTTCCAAATCTCAGCGCTTTATACTAGCGCATTTCACACCGCTAGGCGACTGTACCACGGCCGCTTGCCCATAGTCCGCTTGAAGAGCAAATCACCTCCCACTCACCCCGAAACACGTCGCCAGAATCTGGCGAAACGACTGCTCCACTTCTTTTTCGCGCGTTCTCAGACAAAAATCTACTGTGCTTCCACGGGTCTGACCGGGTCTGCATCTTAGGACCACAGAACTTGCAGAAACAAGTCTCACCCGAGCTTTTCCTCGTGCTCTTCTACTCTAGAGTTTCTCGCCGGCAACCCCTGTCTTGCAGTGCACGTGACTCGAGCCGAGCCTCACCACCCGCTGCTCACGACGCCGGCGCCCAGCACCGAGCATCCGATCGCCTTACCCCAAAGCAAACCTTCCTGGACGAATCCGTCCAGCTTCTTCGCCTTCTTCCACCGTGTTCTTATGAACCCGCTGTTGGTATCTATGCAGGGTAATAATGACGACACGGCTGAGTCCGACACCCCGCTAGTGAAGCCGCCCAAACTTGGAAGACCTGCCAAACCCATGGCTGCCCGGAATACCGAAAATCTCCCGAAACCTGACAAATCACTGAAGCCTGTAAAGCGCAAGCTTCAATATGACCTCGCGGCCCTTGGTCCCGTGCCTACGGAAGATGTAGAGGGTCCGCCCAAACGGTTGCCTCGTGTGGCCGCCAGGAGGGCCAAGGAGTCTGTGGCGGCGCTCCCAGAAAACTTTCCAAACAAAACCCTGGATCCCTCTGCCGATTCCGATGGCTCCCTAGCGACGAAGCCTCAATCTTTGCAGAATAGTCCGATCTTCACGTCTGATCCGAGGCTTAAGCACGAGGATGGAAATTCTTTCGTGGAGCCTGCTTTGGCGGTGCCGACGCCGGGTTTTTCGGGTCATACGTTGGAATCCTTCCCACCAGCTAAGCTAAAGCGAGCGGCGGTTGTGTCGGGAAAGGGAAGGCGGGGTCGAAAGCCCGCCTTGGCCGTGGGCAAGCCTGATAACGTGCTTCTGGCCGAACGGGAAAAACATTATATCCTGCACCTCCAGACGGTCAAGCTGGAAGCCTTGTGTCAGCCTTCTGAGCTCCGAGAACGAGTCTCAAAATCTCGCAAACTCTCCCAAACAAATCTGCAGGTGATTCCCATTCCTGCGACTCCTTTGAGTACTTTCAATCATCATTCCAGCCCCGGTCGCTCGATAAGGCGGCT
>WFIW01000117.1:0-10143 GCA_009756535.1 Metschnikowia sp. UFMG-CM-y6306 | reverse complement strand
TACGTTCATTCAATAACTTAATATTAAACCTCACGGCATGAACTGACGACAACGATGTAACGCCTGTTAAAAATTCAAGAGATGGTAAGGTTCTTGGAGGTTCATCCAAATATCAGCGTCTGTCCATTGCCCTGTTTGTTGCCATCTGTCCATGCCTATTTATCAGCGTCTGCCCTTTATCAGCGTCTATCCATTTATCAGCGTCTGCCCTTTATCAGCGTCTGTCCATTGCCTATTTGTCTGCAAGTATTTCATTGATCATGTCGACAACGTCGCTGTTTCGGGAGCTCTTCATCACGCGCCTCAAGTGTGAAACCAAGCAAGAGTCAAAAAATCCACTGGCGCTCTTTTCATCGGCAATGTTCAAGTTGTAGAGAAGGGTGACCACACGCAAAAGCAAGTCGCTATTCTCAGATTGATGGTGGAGAATGTCACAAACAATCCCAAGAAGCTGCTGGCGCTGGTGATCTAGCAAGCACCTGCACACGAGCACATACTCCATGGTGCTGTTCGCCAAGATGCCCGAAATGATCACCTGAAGCGCCGGGTCCTTCAGGTGAAGCAACTTGACCAAGATGTCGAGGTTGGTTCTGCTGCGGGCATTGTCCGTGTTGAAAAACTTGGCCAACATATTCGGATGTGTGATCACGTTATTGACGAGCTCCCAGGCGGCCTTTTGGATCTCAGGCACTGAGTCTAGGAACATGTCAGGAAGCAAGTCGCCCGTTTTGGCGATGATCTGAGCGTGGAGATCAGCGTCGGGCAACGACGACACATTGGTGAGTGCCAACAAACCGTGCAATTTGTCAATGAGCGACTGGGCCGGCGATTGGGCCGGCGACTGGGCTGGATCCTCGGGGTTTTTGAGAAGGCTCGCAAGAAATGGTACGCATGTTTTGACGTCGTACTTGGAGAATGCTAGCCGTGGGTCTGCCAGACGGCAGAGGTTGGCTAAGGCCCGGGTGCAAGAGCGGGTAGCTTCTAAATCAACGTCGGTTGGTGAAGAGGAGGCGGCCTTGCTTCTCACGTGAGCCTCTATCGAATATTGGAGCAACACTGGGAGCCCCCCTTGCACCACTGCTTCTCGAGAAACCCTAGTGCTCTGCATAGCAGTGATGTTGTGAAGAACCACCACTCTCTGCCGAGCGAGGTTGAGGTCTTTGGGCTGAAGTCGGAGTGCACAGAGCGTCTGCACGAGCTTGTGTTTAAACACCAACGCCAGGTTGTACGCCTGAATGTCCAGAACAGATTCCTCCTCTTTGGTGGCCGCCAGCTTGATTGCCGCCGCCGCAGATGATTCTGGAATCCGGGTGAGGTTGGCCAAAGTTAGGAGGCCTGCATAGAGCGCGGCGGGCTCGGTGGTTGTTTCCATGACAAGCACAAGCTGGTCGGTGAACTCTTCGTCTGACCGGAGCTGCTGGCGCGTGCTCATCCCAAGCAGAAGGTATGTGAAGGCCTCGAGCACGTATTGATGAGCCTGGTGCACGGGCATGAGAAAGAGTGCCCGGAGCCGCGATAGGATTTCCGAGAGGGGAATGTGCATCTCAACGGCCGAGAAGTTCCAGAGCTTGACAATGCAAAGAAGGGAAAGAGCCTGCACGCTGTCTTGCTGCTGCTGGCGGGCCTCAGCAGACTCGTCCTCGGCAGACTTGTCCTCGACAGAATGATCGGACTCGCCAGCACTGCCATGCAGGGCTCCACGTGCACCTTGGATAAGCAACGATAGGTAGTTCTCTTTGTTAAACTTTCGAGCAGTCTCATAGACACACGACGCCAGCACAAGCCGGAGAAGAGCTTGTGTGTCCTGCATGCATGCCGCCCTGTCAAGCAACATCTTCTTGCACTCTGGAGAGGTGTACACGGGTACAAGCGCCGGCACAAGGGGCAAAAACGTCTCGAGGGCGGCGGTCACAGCACCAAAGTTTCGCTCCAGGTGGCACATTTCCTGCACACATGCGCTTAGCTCATGGCCATCCGTTCTCTTCACCCACGTAGCCAAGCAAAGCGTCGCGGGCTCAGAATATTGCAGCGAGAGCAAGCCGACAAGTGTGCTGGCGACATCTGGAATATCGTACTTGGTCAAGTTCATGAACACGTGCACGTAGAGAGCACAGTCGTTGCCTGCAGACAAGATTGTTTCTCTGCACACCAGAGCTAGAACGCTGGCGTTTTCTGCGTTGGTCAAGGCAGCCACGATCGACGCTGCATCCGGAACGTTTTCGATGCTCTTTAGAAACGCCTGCGGATCACTCTCGAGCATGGCACACAACTGCTGCTTCTGAGTGTCATCTTTGAGGGCTTGCTTCAAGTTTGCAGGATCGCCACTGATTAATTTGTCTAGTGGGGCCTGCATCTTGTGTATATGGTGGTTAACAGTTAATGCTGGCGTATCTTGAGCGTGTGAAGCGTATTTGCACTAGTTAAGACCACGATCGCACTCACTCCACACTTTTGGAAGATGATAAAGATTATCTCGTACCAGGCAGCTTTTGGGGAGTAACCAAATAAACGTCAAGACGCGTGCAGAATCAGAGGGATGATGCTTTTTGAGGCCAGGGCAGAAGGCAAAAGACTCGCTCTGTAGCTGTGTCAGATAATCAGGTGGATTTCGAGACTGCCAGTATTGAAGGAACAGTTTCGAGATTGGCAAGTTTACGAGTGCCGTATCGAGAAACCGCTTCAGAAAAGCAGATGCCTCAGGATTATAATGAATGATCTGGAGCAGTGGATATAGTAGTTGCAAGAGCAATCCCAAGAAATCCTTGAATGACGTGATTGCAGTTTAAAACAGATTCAAACAGTTTCCGAACGGTTTCAGAACAGTTTCGATAAATTCACGGGTTCCTGGAGTAGTGTCGGACAATTTCCGGTGGGATTAAGAGTGTCCAGGCGGTCCAGCAGTCTCAGCAGACCAGTCGTCTTGGCAACCAGCAGATCAGTCAATCAATTCGGCGGTGCAATAACGCCAGCTTTCAAAGGGTAACTCAGGCTCTCCCACAAGGTATAGATTGGCCCATAGGAGGCCCGGCGTTTCTGAGGCGAGGGCGTGGTGCACGGGTGGCGCCCCTAAGGCCGCGCGGCTCTCATAACAAAGCTCCACGATGGACACCACCACGGTCCTTGACAAGTACACGCAGGACCTCTCGAATCTCCCGCTTGAGATCAAGCATCTCTTCGAGGAGCTTCGGGCAAAAGATACGCAGCTTTTGGAGGCGCGCAAGCGGTACCAGACCAAAGACTCGCAGCTCCACAAGTTCATCAAGGCCAATGGCACGCTTACAAAGCACCCCAAAGAGCAGGCTCTTTGCCAGAAAATCGAGGAGGACATGAAGTTGGTCCAGCGAATCCAAAAGGAGAAGATCCTATTGGCCAATACCGCGCTTTTTCTCGTGTCCAAGCACATGTACAACTTCGAGGCGGACATCGCCAAGTTGGAGAAGGAGGATCTTTTGGCCCCCGTGGATGAGACCGTGGCGGAGAGTACAGCGGAGCCTGCGAGTGTGCGGCTGTCACCGGACCCAGTGCGCAAGAAGCGGACGTACTCAGTGCTCAAGCGGCCCAAGCGCATCAAGGACGAGGAAGACTATACGGAGGGTTCACGGGATCACAAGATCGAGGATGCCGACAACAACCTCTACTGCTTCTGCCAGCGCGTGTCTTTTGGCGAGATGATTGGCTGCGACAATGACGATTGCAAATACGAGTGGTTTCACTGGTCATGTGTGGGGATCAGCTCGCCTCCCAAGGACGACGAGATCTGGTATTGTCCGGACTGTGCGCCGCGAATGGAGAAGCGGAAGAAGCGGAAGAAGTAGGCGGAGTGCCTGTATCGGAAGTGGAGGGGCCTGTATCGGAAGATGTGGAGGGGCCTGTATCGGAGAAGAAAGCGGAGTGGCCTGTATCGGAGAAGAAAGCGGAGTGGCCTGTATCGGCAGAATGGAACTGCAGGTTCGGATGAAGAAACAAGTTTGAATCGGGCGCTGTGCGCTTTTCTTGGCTGAAATTGGTGGCATTGGGTTTCTTCCACTTTGAGAGCTTGACTGATTATGATGTGGTGCCGGGAGGCCTGGGGATGTGTGCCTAGGTCCGAATCCAGATCTCAGTCCAGACCCGAAATCACGCATATGAAGCCCGACCTGAGTGGCCAGATCGACTGAAGAACTTTGGCTCGTATGGCCTGCCAGAAGGAACAGGCCCCCCAGCCGCTACCTCAACAGCTTCACATCTAAAGACTTCACAGAGCCAAAACGTCACAGTTCAGTCCCAATAACCTTAACTTTTCGTACCTCTGCAGTCTCGAGCCCAATGATTTCAACTACTGCCATAGCTGCAGGGAGCAGGCTGCAAAGACACAAGTCAAACCCCCGAAAATGCTATGGTCTTGAGAATTCCTTCAGACTTGGAGCATTTTCAAAGACATTATGGCCGGAATCAGGACAGGTTCTTCACACCAATTGACGAATTATGACACACCACTCACTATTGATGAATCATCACTGACAACTTCCTAAATCAGACAGAGTATTCGCAGACTACCCAAAGATATTGACAGAATATTGACAGATAGTGACAGATAGTGACAGAATAGTGACAGAATAGTGACAGAATAGTGACAGAATAGTGACAGAATGACAAGATACTGACAAGATACTGACAGAATCACAAGATACTGACAGATTCCTCACACGGTACTAAGAAAAGTCGCGGAACATTGAGAGCAGATGGAGAAGATATTCAGGCGGATCATCTTCGAGGCACAACACCCCGCACAACACACATCCACAGGTACACCAACCTATGCAAACTATTCGAGAACTTCCAAGGAGATATTTGTGTACAGTCTGCGGTGCAAGCTTGGGTCTGGACTGGCCGTGGTCGTCCCCATACGCCTCGTTCCTGAATACTCACTGCGGTCCTGCACTCATATTGGGTGGTGGAGATTGTACATTGTTAGCAATGCGACGGCGTCACGCCGCTTCTCCATGGCCACTGCAATATAAATACTGCCGCGCTCCCTGCCACCCTCATCATCTCTTTTGATTTGCCTCCTTGTGTTCCTTTCCTCTATGTGTCTGCAATTTTGCAGCCCTTCGCTTTTCTTCATTTAGACTGCGGGGGTTTCAAGCAAAAATATGGCCAATGATTGACGTGAGAAACAAGATGACCAGAGGAAGCAGATGACCAGAGGAAGCAGATGACCAGAGGAAGCAGATGATCAGAGGAAGCAGATGCTGTAAAGCAGGGTTTCTTTGATCAATTGACAAGTGGTGGGTAACCAGCATATTTGGAAGGAATGGCTGCAATATCGAAATAGCACAATGTATCCGAAAGGTATCAATAGGGCATCAATATATCAAGACTTGAGCAACATATCAAGATCGATAAGGTGGTATCAAGATCAAGACAGCATCAACATATCAAGATGGGCGGAGGAGATTGGAAATGCAGCAAGAGACAATCCCGCAACGCTGTGACTGAAAGAAAAACATACAGGTGGTGATTCATAGCGCATGCCGTTTCAAAGGTCGTCGGAAAAATTGTCCATTGCAGCTGCTACCGTGGTGGCAACCTTCTAGCGTGTGGCTTAGCAGCCTGCATATTGGCGGCACGCGAAATGAAACACGGTATGCCCCCACGTGACCGCGAATAAAAAGGAACATTCTCCTTTTCTTCTGGACTACAAGAATGCATCTCGGATTGCACGCCCTTCTGGTTGTTTGCCTCGCGGAACTCGCTCTTGCTGCTGGCGCTGCTCCCGCAGCTGCCGCAGACACCACTACAGCAGCAGCAGCAGCAGCAGCCGGAGCTGCCGCCGGCGCCGCTACAACAGCTACAACTCCAGCTGCTGCCGGAGCAGCCGCCGGAGCAGCTGCAACAACTACAACTCCAGCTGCCGCCGCCGCAGGAGCAGCGGCCACTACTACCACTCCCGCCGCCGCCGCCGGAGCAGCTGCCACCACCACCACACCTGCTGCCGCCGCCGGAGCAGCAGCCACTACCGCCACACCCGCTGCCGCCGCCGGAGCAGCTACAACGGCAACAACTCCTGCCGCCGCCGCAGGAGCAGCCACTACGGCAAAAACCGCTACAACAGGAACCACCACCAAAGGAAAGGCTGGTGCAGCAACTACCACAGGCACCACTGCAGTGGCGGGAACCAGTGCTGCTGGTACAGCGGATGCCGAAACTGCTACCATGAAGGCTTCCCAACTCTCGGTGTGGAGTGTAACCCACACAATGAACGCAGATCAAATTATTGCATGGCTGGCCACACACACGATTGGAATGACCGCGGATACTGCTACCGCTGAGTCAGCTACCAGCGGAGCAGCAGCTTCTACTGAGGCAGATCTGAGTGAGGCCGCAGGAACCACCGCTGCATCCGATGCCTCTGACTCGTCTGATAGCCAAGAAACAGGCGGTGGCGGAAATGGCGGAGACAATAATGTGGGCGGGTGGATGAACGTGGTTGGCTCCAACACTATCTCCGGGTTGGTGACCACATATAGCAGACCTACTGCTACTGCGGCTGCCGCAAATGTGTCCTCGCCATCGTCCTCGACTGCTGGTTCCGGCGCATTCCGCAACGGCGTCTCGCTCGGGTCTTTGACTTTTGGTGTGGTTGCGTTCGGCATGGGCTCGGTTCTTCTTTGAGTGGAATCCTGTTACCTGCGATACCAAAGCCCCGGGCTTTCACTAGATAATATATAACCCATTTCTGTGTATGTCTTCGAGACGGCCTGGTGCTGCACTGTTTAAGCTGGTGTACTGATGCGGCAATCCGGCCTGGTGCACCGATGTGATGCTAGGGCGTGGTGTACGGATGAACCGCCGCACTAGTCTGGCAGCGATGCTCCTGTCAACCGCATGCTTCTCCGTACCACACTCCGCCGCCAGGCTTATATCCATCTCAGTGCCCGTGTTCGTACCGGCCAGCATGCGTTCACCTACGCTGGCGTCAACGACCTCGGCGCCCGAATCCAAAGCGACATCCTAGGTGCCACGCACGTCGACCCAGAGGCGATCAAAGGTGCGCTAGCCGCCTGCCGAAGGCACCTAGTTGAAATTCAGGATCGGGAGAAGTTGCTGCAAGATGTGGCCAACACCAAAGTGCTCAAGAATATTGAAGTGCTTTTGGGCAGCGACAAGGTGCCCTTTTCGGCGCAGCTCCTAAAGGACGCGCTCTTGCTCGACTTCCCGCTGGCCGGCGCCATCAAAATCATCCAAATGTTCTACCAGCGGAACTCGGGGTCTGCTATTGACCTTGTCACCGCGCTCATCCCGTTTCGCAAGTGCTTGTTCGATGGCGATACGCGAACGGCGCTCAGAGTGGTCGATTTGACCACGGGTCATCCCAATTACATCTCGGCCAAGCACCGGCGGCTCCGCAGCGGGGTGTTGCGATTTGCCGCCACGGCGATTGGAATCACGGCATTCTCCAAAGTAGGCGTCACGCAGCTTGTGGGGCTTGGGTTGCTCCAACCTGCCTGGACCCACCTCGGGTCGATCAACGCCATGATTTTGACGTACCTCTTCAACCTGACGTTCTTCGTAACCATCGTCAAATTCGGGCGCCAGTTGAGCGCAGCCGGCGGTGACTACTTGACGTGGCAGAAGGGCACGTTCTATACCCACTGGTACAAACACGCGGACGAAATGAGCATGTGCACGCGGATCTTGGAGACTGACATCAAGTTGAACGGTGGCATAGAGCCTAGTCCCTGGCTCATTCAGGAGTTATGTCGGACGGGCAGTGACGATGAGACCGGCACCTTGACGCCGGGGCTCACGCGAAGCGGTGAAAAAATCCGGCTCTTGGCGCCCAAGGATAACTTGGAGGAGTTGAAGCTCCAGGCTTACTGGATGAGCGGAGGGGATGGCTTCGAATGGGTGGAGCCGGACCAGGACCCGGCCGACATCTTGTGGCGCCGCCACTTGCGTACTCTCCACCGGCCGGAGCTTGGCGACAAGGCTCGGAGCCTTAAGTGGGCCGAGGATTTGATCTAGGCGACCGGCTCGATATGGAGGCCGGCTGTTGGCTGACTTATTCCCTATTCAAAAGAGCCGGGAAGGCTTCGCATGTGGCTTAATGCAAGTTTAGCCAGCGGATTCATATCCGCAGTGCTATAGAACTGCTCTGGTGCTATTGGCAATTTATCGTGGGTTCTGGCCATGTGTGGCCTATGACACGTGACAGATATTTGCTACAGGTGAGTGAGAGGAAGGTCGTTAAACTGTTTGGATGAAGGGAAGACTGAATCGGCAGATCTCAAATGTCGGTTCTGGGGGCGGCAGTTAGTCATTTATTTGGTTCCGACCCAGGTGCAGAAACTAAGGTGCATAATATTTGGTCTTGCGAGAGAGTCCTCAGATGCACCTTTGCAGCATCGGGTGGAACCGGTGGAGTCTTCTCTGATATTGCTCAATGGTTTCGAGGATCCCGTGTGGATGGCACTGATCCGGGATGGAGCAATTCTCGAAAGATGGAATACTTTACTGGGGCAAATTACACCACACCTGTGGCAATGCATGCAAGTCATTGGCTGTTCAAAATGCAAATCATGGTGTTGAGAAACCTGATGGACCTGAAGAATCTTGTGGGGCGTGAGTATGGGACGGGATGACGATTAGCCGACTAAACAGCGCCTTCGCTATACCTGGAAATGGCACACCGATGAAACGAAAACAGTCAGCCACAAGCTGCATATCCTTTACACATAGCGATGCAGTGTGGTACCAATCGAACACTATTTCCAGTTACCGCCCCATGGCTGTCCAAAAAGCGTTGATTTGATTCTTTGCCAAAGCTGTCTGGATGGTCTCATCGGAGAACCTCAGGATTTTGTGCCTGGCCTGCAGATGAAAGTTTTACCCATGTTGCTGCATTGTGGGTATCCAGTGCATACAATAAACCACTTCTATGGTGCTCCGGCTCTGGATTCGTTAGTGCAGGTACGAAGGTACCAACATTCTATTCTGTGTCTAGACTAGCCGAGAATGTGCCAAAGGTTGGGCCTCCATACACTGCAAAATACGTGTCCAGGGTGAATGCACTTGGAATTTATTCGATGACATCCGCTCAAAGAGATCCCAGGGAAAATCATCTGACACGGGTTGTATGCTAGGTTTGCGGAGTCTAATATACTCTCATTCCCTTGAAATGTATGGCACCTTCCACTGAACAGAACTATTCCATCCAAAAAGAAGCCTTTGCAGTTTCAGAGAACCCAGGGAATAAGTCACCCATTGGCCCAAAATACCCGTTTGAAACCACGTTCAAGGTTTCCCAAGAAGATATCATAGAACGGTTGAAAGAATTTAGATTCAGATGCCTAGAATTAGTGGAAAAATAGAATAACAAATGGAAAAGGCGGCTATTCTTTATGGGATAGGTTCAAAGCATGCTTTCGCTTTTAGTTCTATTGGGTCTGAGCTAGTTGACCGTTTGGAACGCGTGGGTAGGTCGAGGTTGAACGAGCCCTAATGTCCCACGCCACATTGGCGTGATTTTTGGTGACTGCAAGCTTGTGCAGGTTTGGGAAATGACGTGTAGAAGCTCTCCAATCGTGGAATCGCTGGGCGTTCTTGTGATACAAAGTTACATGTCCCTGTACATCTAAATTCTGAAACATAGGCTGAAGATCAACATGGACCTGCAATTGAGTTTGTTGTGAGTAGCTGGACATAGTTCAACAAACTACATAGTCCCCATAATGAGAAAAAGACTAAGGTGGCTCTGAAACACCGCTCGTAAATGATTTTCATTTCCTGAAGTTTGCAATATTTACCGTACATTCCTTGCATCGCTCCAAGTGCACGTCAAGCTTTTAATCTCAGGGTACGATTTTCCATTGGAATTTGAACTAGCCCATTCTACGTGATCAGATGTGCCCGGTCCACTACAAAGGCTACTTCTACATTGTTTGAATATTCTCGCAATTACTAACTAATTTTTTTGGTCTGTCTCGAGAGGGTCACAGGTTCCTCGTACTGGCTTCTTCCTGCCACTGCATTTAAAGCGTGATTTCTAGGGGACATTTGCTCTCGGGCTCGTTCCATGGTAGCTCTTCTTGCCAAGTTTCAAAATCCCGTGGTGTAGCCGAGGCTCATTACCGATACGCAATCCCACCTCTAAGGGTTCGC